>JABUQX010044370.1:0-31810 GCA_015478945.1 Trachelipus rathkii | reverse complement strand
CTTTTTTCTCTTTTTTCTCTTTCCCTTTTGTCTCCCTTTAAACCCCCAAGCCTCTCGTCCACCAAATCTATTCGGTAATTTCTTCTCTCGTTGTTCTCTATTTAATTCACCCACCACTTCCTTTTCTTTTGATACCGACTCTACTGATGAATCTTTCTCTTCCACTATTTTTCTGATATCCAGAATATGTCGAGCCATTCCTTCTATGTCTATATTGTTGCTTGCATTTATCTTCGTCACTTTTCCTTTTTTCCACCATACTGTGCAGTCATTACTTTAACCTGGTTTTATCCAAACCTCTTCTCCAACTTGAAAACCGCATTCCACCTTTATATCCTCCCCAAACTCCTTTTTATTTGGTCTGGGCCACTCGTATGAAAACAAACTTTTGTATGGAACTGACTCTCCTTTCAGCCCTACCTTTGGCGCTATATTATACCAAAATACTGCTTCAGCGGGTGAAACCTTTGCTTTTTCCGCTATCTTCTTTATCGTTCTATGAAATCTCCACAATTCCGTTTCCTTCTGTTCTATAAGCTACTCTAAATCTTCTTTATTCCCTATTTTTCACACAAAATCTTCAATTTTTCAAACCTTAAAACTGTTCCGTTGTCAATTAACAACAATTCGTTCATAGGTCCTCCTTCACTTATTAATTCTTCAATCTTCTTCACAATCTCTCCACCACTTTCATTATTCAATTCCTTCCACATTCCAAATCTTCCCGGTCCCCAATCAATGATAGATAGGTATAACTTTCCTCCATAGTGTGTTATAGGCCTATCTAACGCCACTCTTTCCCAATTATTTTCCACACTTAACCTTCTTTCCTCATGCTTCGTAGGCGCTGGGTCAATAGACTAACAACTAACAATCCATACAACTCTTCACGCGCCTCTTCACATCCCTTCTCCTCAAGCCAGGGTCCACCAACCTTGCAAGATATAATGTCCTTTCCACCCCTTTATGATGCCTCTTATGCTCTTCCTTAATTTCTTCCATTGTCATTCCACACAAATTTGTTTCTTCTTCGACATTTCTCCCTTTTTCAACCAACCAACTCTTCTTTACCCATGGTAAAATGTCTGCCTTATTCTCTTCAGATTTCACAAATTTCACGCTAAGCTAGATACCAGTTTCGTCTATAAGCTGCTTCAATATTCCCAGCCTTCTTTCAATTAAAATCTCCGCCGCGCCCTTCGTTTTAATTCTCGACTCTTCCCTTAACGTTTTACGAATCCAATTCACCACCGTTGCGGAATTTGTTCTTACCTCAATCACATCTAATCCCCATTTTAATCCTAATTTTTTTTTTTTAGGACAGCCTCCAATTCTGCTACGTTTATGGGTCCTTTATCTTCCTTCTTTCTTATCCAAGCAGCAGCATTGACATTTCCTCCAATTTCCAATACTGTCCCCAAGGCCAAGTTACTCGCGTCGAACCACAAAATACCAATCTTTTCCTCACTGACCCACCATCTACCCTTCACCGGATCATCCTTCCTTACCCTTCAAACATTTCAATAAGTAAGTTTTTTACCTCCACACATACCTCTTCGTCCCATGACATATCTTCCGTTTTTCTTTTAATATAACTCGTAGCTACTCTCTACCATCCCGCTACCGGGTAATGTCCAACTAGCTCACCTCAAACTTCAAAAACTTCTCTTCTCGTTAAATTTTCTTTTAACTCTTTATTCAAATATTTTCCTCTTCTAAAAACCAAATCTCCATAATTTTCAGCTTCTAACTTCAACCCAAGAACCTTACCTCCCACAACATCCTCCGGTGGCTTCGATACCAAACCGAATTTCAGGAAATGATCCGCCACTTCCTCTGCCGCAACCACATCTTCATCAACAATTATGTCGTCAATTTAATTATTTGTCCTATTTTTTACATTCGCATCCTGACCTAAGACTTCCTCAGTTATTTTATTCATAATTCTTTGTGCCGAATTTAAACCAAATCCCATTCTGGTTAAAAAATAGCATTTACCATTAAATGTAACCACCTGAAATTTCACAATTCCCTTTCGACCCTAATCAGTAAATATGCTGCTTTCAAATCTACGATTTTCTTTGCACCTTTTTTTTCTCCTCCATTCCCTTAATTTTTCATCACACACCGAAATCCCATCTGCTGTATGACACGACGTATATTTATTCAATTCTCTAAAGTCCAAAACAGGACGTACCTTATTTTTCGTTTCCTGAACCACCGCCATCAATGGAATTACTCCATTTATTTTTTCTTCATCACAGGAACTAGAAGGCCATCCCTTATCCATCCGTTCACTTCTTCCTCAAACTTCTTTTTTATTTCCCAACTCATTCTGTTGTTGTATAATCCTATTTTATTTTCCAATTTCGGAACACTCCCTTTCCATTTCCAACATATCGTCCATTTCTCCTCATCGAATCTACCACAAAAATCCTTATCTTCAATACTTAGATTTTTTTCAACATTCCTTGCAACATTTACCGTTCGATCCCATCCTTTCTCTACTCCAAATAACACCTTCCCTCTTGACCAACTAACGCCCTGAAGTTCGAATATAATGTCCAATCCTATGACTGCATCAACACGATCTAACAATTTTTCCACAATTATCATTTCGTTTGAACATTTTTACCCTTGATCATTAAATTCACAATGAATTTTCGCCGACATCTTACTGTGTCTCCATTAAACGTTTTCACTACGCTATACCCGTTATTTCCTTTACATATCTTTTCACTTACCATCGATTAATTACATCCAGAATCGACCAACCCGCGACAATTTTTTCCATTAATTTCAACCCTTATGATTGCCAAATTTTCAACCGCTGGATTCAATTTTTCGATGAAACCGCATCCAGCTGTCCAACAGTTCCATCCTCCTCGTTTCCCGCCATCAAACCACATTCAAACGCCTTATGTCCTCTTTTGTTACGCCTCCAATAATTAATTCCCGTATTCTGATATCTTCCAAAATTGTAGTTATTTCTTCGATCACACTGTCTCACAAGGTGTCCCTTCTTTTGGCAGATAATGCATCTTATTCCACTCACACGTCTTTCAATCATTTTTTTTTTCAAAAAATTTTGTTTTTCTTTATTCACATCTCTATTAGTGTGTTTTAATTCAAGGTCGCTAATTACGGTACATTGACTTCCTTCCATTGAAGCTAATGATCTTCCCTTTTCAACCAATTCCTCCATAGACACCTCTTTTATATTTCTTATCGTTTGTAGATCTTTGCTAATTGTTCCCGGAAGACCTACTATAAAAGCTCTTTCTATCAAATTGTCGTCATTTATATCAGCTGCTTTAGGCAATTTTTTTTTATCTCTTTCAAGTATAAATCCATTTGTTCTCTCCATTTTGTTCTCCTCCATTTCTTCGTGATTAATTTCTCATACGCCATATTTGAATCCTCTCTGAATACTTCTCGTAATCTCTGTTTAATTGCTATAACATTCTTCTTTTATTCAGTATTTAATTGTAGATAAACGGCAAGAGCTCCTATGTCCAAAAACGGAGGAATAATTCGTTCTTCGTCCTTGCAAATTCTGCAAACTAGTTCAAATTTTGTAATCCATTCCTCAACATCCTCGTCACCGCTAAAGGTTTTTACTTTGTCGCCAAACTTGATACTATTCATATTCATCCTTTCTTAAGGACTCTTGCCCGGCTAGCTTGTAGTACGAAATGAAACAACCGCTCTCTAAGAAGTCTTAATAAGAACCAATATATACATATTTACATGACTTATCAACTATAGCTTCGGTGTGAAGCAACATTATTACATACCATAAATATATATAATATTACACTCCTCTCCTTTTTTCTTATAATAGACTTTGTCTCCCATTTGTGCTTCTTCAGTCCTATGTGTTCTAATTTTACCTTTTAATGCTCTTTTAATGCTATAACCTTCTCTGATCAAAGCTCCATGCTTTATCATGAGTATTTTCCCCATCTCTTCCAATTATCTTACCAGGTCCTCTCCATTTCTCCTCTCCTTTTTACTTATAATAGACTTTGTCTCCCATTTGTTCTTCTTCAATCCCATGGGCTCTAATTTTACCTTATGCTCTCCTTACCGATCTCACATTCTTTCCTGCACATTATCTTTAACTACAGTTTGAACTTTCATTAATTCTTTCAATTTTTCTCCTTCTATTTCCTCTTCCAGTTTTTTTTTTCTAAATTGTTCCATATCTTGTTTTCCCCGGTAATAAATCCCAAACACTTTCTGATTGGGAGAATAATCACCGCTCATTATCCTATCATTTTTTGCACTCACCATCCACATTAGGGTCCAATCTCTTCCTTTAACTCTGTCCTCTTTTAATTTCCTTACACCTTCAATATATAACCAATTGTCTTTTTCACTCTTACTGTTAGCCCATACTTTGCTCTGCTATATGGCAACATTTACCCATTTTTCCGTGAATTCGATTTATTTCCATTTTGAAACTCCTCTCACCATCCGTTATCTTTGTGGGGTCCAAAATAACTTATCCATTTCTCCTTTACACATTCCAAAATGTTAGAGGGTTTCTTATCTTTTAATCACTTTGCTTGCTTGACAATAGTGTGTTGCCCAATCTACCATGGCTAGAAACTTTTCTCCTTCCAGTTCATCTATGTCCATTGATAATACTTCGTTGAAATTTTGTGCTAAGGGCAGTCCCACTATAGGTCTTTCAGGGCTTTTCTTATATTTCTTACTTGTCTCACAGTCACTACAGATTTCTTTTAAAGTTTTTAACCTTTCTTTCTTCATCCTCTGATAATTAACATCGTTCGTGATCCCATGCTTTACAAATCATTTGTTGCAGTTTTTCATAGGCACAGTGGCCAAATTGTAAATGCAACCGCCTACAGTTCTTTTTCCATTTTTCTCCATCATTTATATTATTGGTTTCACCCAGTGTCAACCACACTTTCTTCATATTACTCTCTTCCCTTAATTTTATTCTTATATGTCCCTTGTTATCTATAGTTATCAGTATTTTCTGGCTTATTAGTGAATGATTACATTCAAGATATGTACAAAATCTTTCCTAGCACTTAACTTACCTAAAACTACAATACCTATCAACTACGGAATATTTCCTTTTACTACTTCTTTTTGAAGTAATGCCTTACTATTTCCTAGAACTATAGGTATTAAAAATTTCCTATTACATTTATATTCCCTCTCCCCAAATACAAAAGTTGCTTCTGCTTTTCTTTCCGACTCCCTTATCTTCTCCAGCTCTTCTCTATTTAGTGTTGATAGAATTGCTCCTAATCATAATTCTCCCACAACACTCTTCTTACATCCTGTGTCGACAATAGCACTGATTATATCCCAATTGTCTTCTTCTTCAATGCCCTTTTCACCTAATAATACTATCTCTTTTGTTAACTTTTTCCATTCATTACATACATTAGCTAAATGTCCTTTTTCTTTACTTCTATAGCATTTTTTGTCTTTCATCCAATAGTTTTCGGCTACATGACCTTTTTTCCCACATCCATCACATTCTTTATCATTTTTTTTTTATATTCCAGGCAAAACTTTTGCGCATGTCCCACTTTCTTACAATTATAACAAGTGATTTTTCTTTCTGTATTTTTATTCCTATCTCCACAATACCATATCTTATCCTTGTTTTGGTTCTGATAACTCTCTCCCATAATTCCTATTAATAGGCTAGTTATTTTGCATACGATAGATCGCCATCAATCGCTCCTAGCATTAATTTATCATCATTTTCTGACAGTTTGCTTCTTCCCAACAATAAACCTCCTTTGTGTTCATCTCCTAGATCTGTCATACCGGCTGCTGTGCATCTTCTTAATGCCACCTCAAACCTACACACAAAGTTTTATTTCTTCATTAAAGCCTCTTTCTATTCTGAAGAAAGCATTCATACTATCCATCTTTTCTCTTTTTCTATCACTACTATATTTCTTTTTCAGAACACTCATTACCTTATCTACACCATCACTACTAGCTAACTCTTCTCTCGGCAAACCTCCTACAAGCTCCCAGGGTTCTCCACACAGAGAGCTTCTAATCGTTAACCCTGGATATTTGTCAATATTTTTGTTTCGCCAGATCCAATCTTCTACCTTTCCTTTCCACTCCAAAAACCTCTCTTTCTTTCCATCAAATACAGGACACTTCTCACTCTTTTTACTTCTATAATTGTTTTCATCATCTGAGTCCATGTCTCATAGAGTTTAGAGTAAAAGTTTAGAATTGAGTTAAATACTAATAACAAATATGAAATCTTGTACCAAATTGTTTAAAGTAAAATAATATAGGCTATTATCTTTTTAAATAGGTGCTGTAATTTTTCATTTGGTATTTTTCTATTGTTTTCTTCTTTCTTGTTTTCGTTTTTATTTGTTCTTCTTTGTTATGTACATAACATATTAATATTTCATATTTTTCTTATTCTTCTTGGTTCAAGGTTTTTATTCCTTTTCTTTTATATTTTGTTCTCTTCTTCTTCTTCTTTATCTACCTCTTTTCCCCAAGACTTGGGGTAAGATGCGTGTCATGCATCGGAAAAGAAAAGCAGTAGAAGAATATGACAAAAGTGGAAAAGAAAGTCCAGCCTTACCACCCCCTCTGTACCATTAATTAGTGAGAACTCGTCACAGACAGAAAATCCACCCTAGAGCTTCACGGGACCGCGACGGACCCTCACTATGGTAAATCGTCAATGTAAGGGTTCATCCCTTGGCCCAGGTGGGCCACAACCATGGCCCCATACAAAACCCCGCCATTCACTCCTATTATGCACCTTTATTCTCGCCTCTGCCAAACTCACATTTCTCTCCTTCAGACATTCATTCACTGACTCAATCCACTTTTTCTTCAGTCTCCCAGCCAGTCGGTTCCCAACACACTCGCCACTATACATCCGCTTAACCAACCGACTATCATTCATCCTTTCCACATGACCAAACCATCTCAACATACTTTCATTTATTCTCTCATTTACCCCTTTCTTCACACCACACAACTTTCTTATACGTTCATTCCTCATTTTATCAATTCTTCTGACACCTAGCATGCCCCTAAGATTGTCCATCTGAACACATTGAACTTTAGATCTATACTTCTTATTCCAGAACATAGTCTCACTACTATACAATAACACAGGTAACAACATACCCTCATGTAAGACCCTTGCGCACTCAAGACTTAGTCCCTTTACATTCACCAACGATTTTTATTCTCTATAATATTTAATTCTTTTTTATCATCTATATTTAAATAATCAATATAAATTACTTAAATTATACATAAATATTGTTTATATACTATTTTTCTGAAAAAGATATGAAATGAATTAACTAAAGTTTATCATTCTTCCCCCTCTCTGCTTCTTCAAATTTGTTTTTTGCATCATACATTTGAAGAAGTCCTTATTTGATAAGTTTTATTTTTCTTTTCATCTTTTATTCTTCTAGAAATTACATTTTTCATTTTCTTATTATGTAATTCTTTGTTGAATATATCAGCAAATTTATCATTACTGTTCACCCATTTTATTTTATTTATTTCTTGATTATTTAAATATTCTCTTATCGCTGATATTATAATTCTCATACTTTTATTTTTTGATTGTCTTTCTGACATTATTGTATCTACAAGTGTCTTACTATCTGTTCTTCAGAGATTATAGGTATATTTTATAATGTGTTCTCCCACATTTGTATATTTAATGATTGTTCTATACCTCAAGTAAACTATTTGCTTCTACTTGTATGACTGAATGATTAACTTTCTCGATTTTTTTTTGATTCACATATAGGTATCATTTTTCCTTTTCTATACACAGCAAAAATTATACATATTAGTTGTGTTTTATCTCCTTCTATATTAGCAAATGATGAATCACAATGTTTATTAATTTCTCAATTTTCTCTATATTTGTTTTTTTACAGTTGTCACCACCACTCGCAGGCAGAGCCCTATTCAGGGAGGGGGTGTTGCACGCCAAAATTCCATCCACTAGCGCAAATTACGCAGATGAGCACAGACCCAGGCTTTAAAGTGAGGGAGATAATTCCGCAGGAAACACAGAAGATGGAAGAGAGTTCCACAGACAGAAGTGGCAGGGAAGAAGGAAGCACCGCAACGAACTAGTCTAAAGTTTACAATATCCACACAAAAACTCGTGCGCAGGGGGGGACAGAGCACCCTTGTTGCTTACGAGGCGGTCGTTAAAGGTGGTGGGGTACGCGAGTGATAAGTTCCCTCAGCACCTGCCGCTGCTGCGGTACCTATAGGACAGAGATAAGCACAACATCGCCTCGCAAAGAATGGTGTTACGCGAGTGATAAAGTTTCCCTCGAACACCTGCCGCTGTGTACCTAAAAAAGAAATTAAAGCACTTAATATTGTGCCGCCAAGATAGAGGGTCAAGTGAAACGGGTAAAAAGTACAGGACAGTTTATAAGGCTTTTTGGCTTTGACTCGACCCTGTCCAAAAGCCACGGGTGAAACCAGGCCCCCCCCCCCCCCCAGATATGAGAACAGTACTCCATACAAGGGCGGATGAGCCCTTGTATAGCTGGAGTAACTGAGAAGGGAAAATATCTTCGCAGTCAAACAGAACTTCCAGTTTCCTTGTTGAGGCCGCCTAGCAACCGTTGTGATGTGGGTTTCCAAGACATTTTTTTGTTATGTTAAGGCCAAGGATGTTATATTGTCCACAAGAGAGACGAGAGAACCGTCGGAAAGAGATAGGAAAGTTAGAAGGTTTTTTAGAGAGGGAGATTTGTTAGAAGTTGGGTTTTTAAAGAATTGAATTTCACAAGGTTGAGACGACCCCACTCGGAAATTCTATCCAGATCAGAGAGAATAGAATTGGAAAGATTAAGACGAGAGGCAATTCTAGAAGTAAAAGAGAGAGCAGGAATTGAAAGAGTTGAAATAATGAAGGGTCAGGTCATGGCATATGATTTGGAATAGAGTTTAGATGTGCAGGGTTAAGAAGATCATTATGAAAAGTAGGAATAAAGTAGGGAGATATGACGGAAACCCTGAGGAACACCACTATTGACAGAAAAAGAAGAAGTCGCTCCATCAACCACAGCCGATATTGAACGACTTGAAAGGAAGCTAGACATAAGTAAGCAAAGAGAAGGAGGAAACCCAAATTTAATTCATTTCTGTATTTTTTGTTAATCTATGAAGTTCTTTATAATCTTTGATACTCAGTTCTTTTTCTCCCTTGCTCATTTTACTAACTATATAAGATAAATCTGGTCTTGTATTTCTTTGCCATTCAATTTAATTTCATAAAATAAGGGTGATCTTCTTTTACTTCCTTTTTATCAAGTTTTCTATTTTCTTTTGTATTTATTTCATTTATTTTAACCTTCTCCCAGTAATTATTTTGACATTTTAATAATAATATTTTCATTCCTGACATAATGACTCTCAAATAAATGATCCTGAACTATTTTTTCCTATGTCAAAAATGTTTCTTCAATTTATTTTATTATAGTGTTTTCAAATTTTTTATTCTTGCCCATAAAATATCATCTACATGTGTACATAATTCTTCTAAGTTATTTGAATCATTCATTATAAATAGTGTTGGTTCCATTTAACTTTATTTTAGACCTATTTTAATTAATTTGTCTTTTTAGCGATAAATACCACATCATAGCAGCATCCTTCAATATACGTTTTTATTTAATCTCCAAAGTTTTCCATCATTAAATTCTGGTGGTGGTCTATAATATATACTTTTCGTTATTATTGTATATCTCCCTGTAAGTAAGCTGCTGAAATATCCATAGCATTTATTTTCCAGTTTCTTTTCCTGAGCTATGGTTAATATTTTCATTGCTTCGGATAAAACAGTTGGTGCATCTGTTTTTTTCTTCTACTGTTTCTTCATATCCTTTAGCTACAAATTAGCTTTAAAATTTTTTTTCATTATTTTGCAATAATTTTTTACTAATTACCCATCTGACATTAATTGCTTTTTCACCTTTATCTGTTACTTCTTCAAAAACATTATTCTTCTTCCAATTCTATCTCTATCATTTTGGCTTGTTTAACTTCTTCATTAGAATGATTATAATACTTTGATTTACCTCTTCTTTTCATCTTCACTATCTATTTCATCTACTATTCTCCTCACTTTTTATCTAATGATTCTCCTCGTTATTTTCTTCATTTTTCAATTATATCCAATTCATATATTTTTCAATTCTTTCAAGTTCTTATATCATGTATTCTATCTGTATTTAAATTGCGTATGTTATAGCCATCTATTATACTTTTTACTTGTTGCTTTGCCAGCTCTACTAATGACATAGCAATTTAATATATCTTCATTATTCTTTAATTTCATTTCATAGTATTTACCAGTTTTCACATTTTTTGGATCAATTTCTTCATATTCATCAATTGATGTCATTTCTTCTTCATCTTCATTTTGACGTTTTTTTTTCATTATCAGTTTCATCATCTATAATTTTTTACCATATTATTTCATCTATATTATTACCATTCTCATTTAAGTTATCTATCATGTGTTTTCATTTCCTTCTTCTTCATATTCATCCTTTTTATCTTCAAGTTCATTGTTATTTTCATTTAATCTACTTCTTTGAATTCTAGTTGAGTGAACTTTTGATACAGCTCTTAAAGTCATGTTTTACTATGTTGGTTTTTCCATCTACACACATTACTTTAGCTGGTCCTCTCCTTTCTTAGCAATGTTTCTTTTATAAAAAAAAAACTTCTTCACCTATATTTATATTGTTTGAAATGTGTTCTCTTAATCGACTTCTTAATGCACGATGTATTTTCTCCAAACTTTCATTCTCTATGTGTTTTCTTTTAGCATGATCTATTGTCTCTAATAATTCTTTCATCATGTCACCTGTCTCTCTCATTTCACTCAGTATTAAATTATCACAATCTATTATGTTTGGTATTCCTACATTTCTTCCGAAAACAAGTTGGTTAGGGGCATATCCCAAATAATTTGTTAGTCCATTTTTAGCAAAAATTCCCCAGGTCAAACTGTTTTTTTTTTTGTCATGTCCTTCCTGTTTTAATTTGCATAATGATTCCTTGAGTAATCCTACTACCTTTTCACATAAACCATTACTCCATGGGCTTTCTGCTGCTGTACTCATTAATCTGATATTCCTTTTTTATAGTAAAGTTTCCATATCTTCATTTTGAAATTCTCGTCCTTCATAGACATATGCCATTTAGGGACTTCAAAATATATTATCCCATTTTCAATTAACCCTTTCTATAATTTCTTTACTTGTTTTATTTTTTAAACCATACTCCAAACATTTCGGAATGCAATCTACTAATCACTGAAATTTATTATTCTTCAATTCATATTTTATGGGGTGGTTATTTTTCTTTTAAATACTTCGTTAATGGCAAAACTTACCACTGGTCTTGGGGAGTTTTTTTTTATAATATTTTTACATACTTCACATTCTCACCACAATTTGCTACAATTCTTTTCTTACATTTATTTTCAAAAATCTGATTTACTTGTTTTCATTAGCATTCTTTGTTTTAATAATTATTCTATTTCACAATATGCAAATTGTCACTGTAGTTTTTCCCTTTTTTTCTTTTCATTCCTTGTTCTTAATCCATCTTTCGCGACTATTAACTATCCAACGTGTTTCTTTTGTTTTTATTCAATAATAAGCAGGAATGTCCTATTGATTCTCAAATGTTTCACTTTCAGTAGGTTCAAATCACAAATTATTATTATTTTAATCTTCATATTAATCTTTAATTTCATTTCTTTTCATAGCTGATTTACCAGTAATAAAGGTGTGTCACCCCTCTATTACACTGATTTTTAGATCAAAACTCCTTATGCATCTAAATCGGAATTCTTTAATCTATTTTTAACTAAGTTTTATCCAAAAACAAAACAACCATCTTTAAAATTTTTTTGTGTCTTTAATATATTGTAATTCATTCATCTGTTAATCCACTAATCATTTTTGTTAATCCTATTCTCCTATTAATGTTTCTCTATACTTCCTGTATCTATATTGCGCCATTACATCTTCTTGATATTTAATTTTCTTGTGATCTTTTATATTCTTCATATAATAAAAAATGTTCTTTCATTTTCTGTTCTTACTATTCTAATTCTCTTATTTCTTTCTTCTTTTTCTTGTATTAATAATGATTGTCATTTTTTCTTGATATTGTTTTTCCTTATTTCTTTGGATAAAATATAAGATTTATTATTTTTGTCTTTTATCTTTTTATTTTCTTGAATTTTTTCATTTCGTGTCCTTCTTTTTTACATTTCAAAACACATATTTTATTTTTAATTTCCAATAACAATCTTGGGTTTTATGGGATTACATTTACATATGTTACACTATTTTAAATTAAATGTTCCTTCTATCCAGTAGCATTTCTTTGGTTATTACGTTTACAAATATTTACATTATTTAAATAAATGTTCCTTCTCTCCAGTAGCTATTTTAGGATTTTATGTTATTGTATTTTATATATATTTCAAAATTATACCATATATACCCAATTTTTTCCTTTTTTTAGTTTCTTCTTTTTCTACTACTTCAACTACTATTCCATCATAGTTACAATTGATTCTTTAGTTGTTATGAAAATATTTGTTTTTTAATTCCTTCAATCTTTACTGATAATTAACTTTCTTTCCATATCTTTCATATTTGATTTACTTATCAATTGGTATGAATGTACTTTTCACTTTAGTTTAATATCATAAGTTTTACACCATCTTCTTTTTGACTTATCATATCTGATACATTATTCTCTAAAGGTATTCTCCTTTCATTTTGGTTTCCTTCTTTGTAGTGTTTTGTACTTTAAGATAAACTTTCTTGTTCTTTATTTCTACAGTATCTTTCTTTTAATGTATTATATTTTTTCTACTCCATTTTCTGTCCATAATTTCTTTTTCATCCAAAGACATAATTACTTCTAGTGGTTCACCTGCTAAACCTCCTATTATTTGTGCTATTTTTGTTTTTTCTTTTTCTTGAGATACTTCTTCATACTTTATTTAAATAAATATTCTTTCAAAAGATTCTTCTCTTTTTCCACTTAAATAACGGGGTTATTATATTCATCTTTCTTTCTTCAGTTGTTTCTCTTTTTTCTTTACTTTCTGCTATATCCTTTATCATGTTAATCAATTTATCCATTGTTTTTGATAAAATCTCTTTTGTTGTTTCTTCTTCTTTTAGCATTTTGTTTAGTATTCAAGATGAATTTATGTATAAAATAAAATAATATAGGCTATTACTTTTTTGAATAGATGTCATTTTTCATTTGGTATTTTTCTATTGTTTTCTTCTTTCTTGTTTTTGTTTTTATTTGTTCTTCTTTGTTATGTACATAACATATTAATATTTCATATTTTTCTTATTCTTCTTGGTTCAAGGTTTTTATTCCTTTTCTTTTATATTTTATTCTCTATAATATTTAACTCTTAAATTTTTAATATTTTAATTCTTTTTTATCACTTATATTTAAATAATCAATATAAATTACTTAAATTATACATAAATATTGTTTTATATACTATCTTTCTGAAAAAGATATGAAATGATTAACTAAATTTATCACAAATGATTACCGTAAATTGAATTAAATAGAGACAATAAATATGAAGTCTTATATAAAATAGTTACCTTTGAAAATTCTTATGACAAGTATAGACCGAGTATTTTTCACTTTCAAGTATGAAATAAAGAATGGAAAGTAAGTCACAGAAACAGATAAAGGTATTGAAAGTGTCTTTTTAAGCTCATCCTTTCTTTAATATTCTGAATATAAATAAATTTATTATCTCCAATTTTCTATCTTAAACTTCTTAATCACAGCAGTCGGTTATAAATGGATATAATAATAATTCCTTTTATAAATGTAAAATCATTTACTTTCATTAATATTCAAAAACAAAAACTAAACTTTTACCTGGAACCAATCCTATCAAAAAGAAGAAAAAATAAAAAGTTAAATAAACTTACATACAAATTATGGACTCTACAGATACTATATTATCATGGCCCCTTTAACGTAAAGCGGTCCACCACATACCTGTAACTAAAAAAATTATTATTATTATTATTATTATTATTATTATTATTATTATTATTATTATTATTATTATTGATCATTATTATTATTTTTATTATTATTACTAACAATACTTGGTGTATTGTTATTAACAGGGACCAAAATAAGTATAAGGAAGCAGCAAACCTTCTGAATGATGCCCTGGCAATCCGTGAAAAAACGCTTGGAGAGAATCACCCTGCCGTTGCTGCCACACTTAATAATTTAGCAGTAAGTATTTACTGACAATACATTCATATTTGAAACATTATCTTGTAGTTATTAGGATTGTTTTAGTAATATATATATATATATATATGATATATATATATATATATATATATTATATATATATATATATTTATTATTATATATATATAATATATATATATATATATATATATTATATATATATATATATATATATATATATTATATATATATAGATATATATATATATATATATATAATATATATATATATATATAGTATATATATATATATATAAAACTCACAACCCCCCCGGTAGGACTAACGCCCTGTCAGATGGTGACCCTATGAGAGAGCCGCTTGGGGTAACTTGGGCCTGACGGCAAATCCGCTGGCTGGCAGGCCTATTCGCGGGTAGCCGGAGTTTTTCCCATTAGCAGCAAGCACGCTACAAATGTACTCATTAACGTCTGAGTGGGACGAAGCTAGAGATAATAGAGAATAACTCACATTCTCTCGCTCCAACCCAGTCTCGAACCTGGGCCCTCTCGCTTTGCTAAGCGAGTTGCTCTACCACTGAGCTAGGAGCACTCGTATATTATAATATAATATATTATAATATATTATATATATATATATATATATATATATATATTATATATATAGTATATTAATATATATTATATATATATATATATAATATATATATATTATATATATATATATAGATATATATATATATGATATATATATATATATATATAATATATTATATATAATATATATATATATATTATATATATAATATATATATAATATATATTATATATATATATAATATATATATTATATATATAATATATATATTAGTGATGGGACGATTAATCATCATCCGGCAAAATCGGCATATTTTTTTTTCAATCATCATCAGCAATTTTTGGATTAATTGAACAAATATTAAGAATTTTGGGATAATATTAAACAATAATAATAATCCTAAATATAATATATATATATATATATAATTAATATATATAAATAATATATATTATATATATATATATATATATATATATATATTAATAGTAAACTGGGGGTAATATTGAGAATTTGAGGGTTTTATTTTTTTTGTGAAGTCATGAAAAATCAAAATTTCAATTACATCCATAAATAAATGTTTTTTTCAAATTTAAACCTTTCTTATTGTAAGACAATACCTTGAAAAATCATTAAAAAATTTTAAAAAAAGTATGTTTTAGTAAATTTTTTGAAAATGAATTGTAAAAAAATTGAAATGGGGGAAAATGAGTCACTGGGCTGGGGGATAATAGGTCATTGAATATTATTTCTCTAATGATTGTACATTAGTATTTTTATTAATATATAAAATTTAAAACAAGTATTAAAGGCGTTTTAAAATTAATTTGGCGTAGGGAAAAACATGTCTTAACTTATATTATCATTTATTTTTGTTAAATTGGCAAATTTGTAGAACAAGGTAAAAAATTTTATTTTCATAAATTTTTTATATATTACTTTTAAAACTTAATATTAAAAAAAAAAAAAAAGTTTTATTATTTTATACTAATTAAACAAATTATTTTACAAAAAATTATTTTTTTCCATGTTAAGGAGTATTAGCTGTTCCGTGAGACACCTCTCCTCACTACTCAGAAAGACTGTACCTCTACCACTTCTTCCGGGGTTTTGAACTTCACCTCTTATCCTTCTTCAAAGGGTTTCATATGGCAGATTGTATCTTCTGGTGGTATCGCGGATACCTGCACCCTCTTCAACATCAATAATAGCTGTAAGATGTCTTTCTCTGGGTGTACATAAGTCGCCCTGACACCTTACCTTCTTTTCGGGGTACTGTACATTCTGGGCATCTGCAGAGAGGAAATAGGCTATGTTGGCAATTGATTATCAAATTATATCAAAGACATTAAATATAGGTAATAGATAAACAATAAAGGGAAAATATCATTAAAAACAATAAAAAAAAGGTTATTTATAGTTAAAGATATAGTGACTCATTTTACCCCAAAAGTGAAAACCTTAAATATTTTACAAACTTTAAACATTAAATGAAAAAAAAAACTTCTTACCTTTAATATATGGATTTTAAATGTGCAAATTTTGAAAAGCCTACACTCTTCAAGGCTCTGGAAGTCTTACAATTTTCTTTGAAAATTTAAAAATTAAATTTTTAAAAATGGGGGAAATTTTTTTTGAGTTATAATTGTCATTTATTTAATTAAATAACTACAAAATAATTTAATATAATTATTAAACTAACTAAAAACCATAATTGGAAACTCCTAATGGTTTCCATTATTAAAATATATTAAATATTACAAATTGACTCATTTTACCCCATGAGGCCCATTTTTCCCTCAGTTTACGGTATATATGTACTAAACTATGATAGTTAGGTACAGTGGATAAAAAAGAGTAGTTACTTCTTATTTTTATTTCTTAAGATTAATTAATTAAATGGGGCAAAAATGACATCAATGTTTAAAATGATTAATAGTTCATAGCAAGTAATCAGTTAACACAATAGTCTGTTCTAGTAATTTATAATGAGTCGATTATCATATAATGACATTTATACCCTTTCTTCTGTAGTTTAGGGTTCAAATTAATTAAACGCTTGATTCACATTTTATAACAAGATTTCTAAAAGGTTAACACAACAATATTATTCATCTAAAGCCTAATTTTCCGGCTTTGACAGTGCCGTTTTTTTTTAACACATCCCTCTTCTCGTAATGTAGGATACCAACTGACCTCACCATTCGAAATTCCCTCACTCTCGGCACTCCCCTGGGCATCAGCCTTCGCGGCCTGCCCATTACAATATTATTTGAAAGTTTAATACAAAATACAACCGTTAAGAGTTTTTTCTTATATAATAAAAATAACAGTTAAAGCTTGATATATAGGAATCCCCTTTTGAGTGTCACAGGTGTATATAGTAAATATATATAGCTATAGTGAGAGTAGGAAATCCTGCTCTCACACGTTTTTTTTTTTTTTTTAGTGGTAATTTGACACTATTATAAGGAAATACAAAATTCTATTCTTACAATATATTATTACAAAATACATAACAGACCTTTATTCTACAATATCTTATTGCAAAATCGACTGCATTTTCATAACCTCTATTAAATAACATTAGACTTCTTTCAATTTATTTACATCGATCTTCCCGCTATAAGATTTATTACAAAGAGTTTATAATTACTTGTTCATAATTAATTAAGACCTTTCTTACTATGTTTTCCGTCAATAGCGTCAGAGAAGAGGGAGAAGATAAAAGTTTATTCAATTAAAGTGAAAGGAGATAGAGGTAACACAGAATTTCGTACTATTGGTGAGAAGTCAAAAGCTCATTGTCGATTGAAACGCTACAGTTAGTCTCAGGGTCGAGTATGTAATGGTATTTAAAGTTGATAATGAACCCATATTGCTTCAGAAAAGGCATCCCTAAAATGTTGAAATCAACTTCAGCAGTGAATACGTAAAATTCATATAGTTTCCCAAGTCCAATGTCGATTTTAATTAATTTTTTATTATAAATAAATATCAACTCCCCATTGTCCGCCCTCACAGTGCCAATCATACCTTCTTCCCTATCTGTCTCCGAAGGTTGTATTAAATTTAAAGAGCTTTCCCAATCTAGCAAATAATTATTATTTTTCCTATCCAAAATATAATAAAACTTATTAAAACCCGCTTTCTTGGCAGTTATCGCAGCCTCAAAATTAAAAATTTTTTTTGAAAAAAGAAGTATCCTTCTCACTTTCAGAAATTACCCATTTATTATTATTATTATTATTATTATTATTATTATTATTATTATTATTATTATTATTATTATTATTATTATTATTATTATTATTATTATTATTATTATTATTATTATTATTATTATTATTATTGTCATTTTTGTTATAATCATCATTTCCTTTATCCTCATTATTACCGGTATAATAGTAATCCAGTACCCTGCGTTCTTCCTGAATTCGCGCCGGGGCATTTAAATCACAAGCGTTACGGTACTCCCTCCCCTCTCGTAACTCAGTCATTATAGTATTTTTACATATCTCCCGCTCTACGTTTTCTAAATCCGTGCTTAAGCTACCCTCCTGCTCTACATGCGAAGAGTCACAAACTAAAGTCAAATCAGAACCGATCTCCGTACCTTCCCCCGCTTCATCAGGGGAATGAGCTGACTCTTTGGGGGGGGACGACCACTTCCCCATCAGAGACATTTTCTGTAATAGCAGCTACAGCAAGATTATTAACATCCTCATTCCTAATTTTGTTATCGTAATTAATGTTTTTATTACTAGCAGAATTACCATTATAATTAATATGCCCATCATTATCATAGTTATTATTATAATAAGCGTTTCTATTATAATTATTATAATTACCGTTATAATTATTATTATTACCATTTCTATTAGCATTACAATTACTATTTTGACAGATATTCCTATTACTACCATGCTCATTATTACAGTTAGTATTCCTAACATATTTATATCTATTATTACAATTTGCGTTTCTATTATAAATATCATAAATTCCATTATGATTCACATTTTTATTATTATAACTGATATAAATAATGTAAGTAAAATTAAGTAACTAGATATTGTAAACACCAAATTTTACTAACCTCTAATTAAATCAGATGACCTTTTTCAAATCAGAAAGCCAAAAAAAATCTCCATAGGACTGATTACAGTCAGTATTACAGTAATAAAACAGAATATATTAATATATAGGGTAAAGTTAAATGAAAGTTTCTATCATAAATTTCCGGAAGAAAAAAAAAAAAAAAATAGCTTTCTCTGGTCCTCTACTTCAAATATTTAGGATTTTCGTTAATCACAAAATTCTACTGCCGTTGAAACTCAAAAAACATATTAGAAAATTAATTCTTAATTCATGTCAAAGTATAGCCAACAAAATTAAAACAAGGTTTGCATCTTCCTAGAAAAAAAAAATAAACAATAAAAAAATAACTCACATAAAAACTGGCACATATACAGAAGTAGATAGTAAGAAGCCCCTTTTTCGTGAAGCGACCCACATACATACCTAAAAAAACTAAAACAAATATTTATAATTAAATAACTTTTGCTTTTTCACCCCCTAATTACATCCCAAAGCCTCCTAATATATATATTTTTCATATTATTTTTCATAGTCAAACCATCTGCTATTTGTAACTCGAATTTACCCATTCTACTGACTTAACCACCCTATTTCCATTTTTCCTTTAAATTAGCTAACTCCTCAAGATCCTATTCTTTACCCCCCTTAGACGAATTTATGCTATCTCTTAAAGATTTACAATCTCATAGCTAAAATATCCCATTTTTCCAAAATCATTATTATTAATTGTTTAATTTCTTCCACAAATATTTAAGATATTCCCCCCATTCTATAGCCTCCACCATACTCAAGTTTGGCTGATAAGGTTGAACTAACCACTCTTTTTGCTACTTTGGACTTCCACAATAAAGGGCATATATTACCCTCTCTATCTCTTATCCGTATGCAATACCCTATCTGTGTCCTTCCCTCGTTTACATTACCAAAAGATGCATCAGAGTAAACCTCCAACCTCAATCTTCCTTTTCTTAATTTGGGTATTTTCATTTGAATTTCTTCCTTTTTTGCTCTTTGAGCCACTTTAGCTAGCTCCTTATAATCTTCTACTGTAGCCTCTTCATCTTTCTTCCAAAAAAACTCACGTCAAAACTAAGATCCGGACGATTATTTTGTGCCATCCAATTTAATTTTCCCAACAATGATTAATACTCTGTCATCTCTTCTTCATTTAAACTTTCATCTTTATTATCCTTGTTTATTTTAGATATCACTAATTTTTCTCTTGTGTAACTTTTCTGACTTATAATAATATCACCTCCTCCTTTCTTTTGTTCCACTTCTATTCCTAGATATTTAAAAACGTTACTTTCTTCTCTTCCAACCTTCAGCTCTTTCTTTATTTTCGATATGATTTCCTCCTCAAACCTTTCATTCCCACCGTATATTAGATCATCTACATGAATTCCCATTATACCATAAATAACACCATTCTCTTCCCATTTGAATATAGTGTTATCTATTTTACTTCTCTTACCTCCAGTTTTTATTAACACTTCCACCAAGCTCTCATACCATTTCCTCGCTGCATCCTTTAAACCGTGCGCCGACAGGCCGATGCGCCATAATTTTAGAGTATTAGCTTCATCCGGATTTTCATAAAATAATATGTATGTTCCATTTTCTTTTCCTTGAAATAAGCTGTTTTAAGACGATCGATTGACACGACTTCTGTAAGTGAAGGACGTATTTTAGCCCTTCTGTTTGAAAAAAAGTGGGAGCTCACACTCCCCTCGTTTTCCAAACAGTCTTTCTCCATAAAACCCTTAACTACTAATCTTGCTTTCCATATTTTTCCTCCTCTCTTTCTCTTTTTCAGTAATTATCCATCTTGTCTTAAGTATTTATTGCCTTCTTTCCTCTACCTCTTCAAAAACATTATTTTCTTTCCAATCTTGATTTCCTTCTTCTTGGCTTCTTTTATTTCCTGGTGTACTCGAATCTCCTTTTGTAAGTTACCTTACTTTCCTTCACTGTAAAACAATTCTCCTGTTTCTTCCTTCAAATTCATATTCTCTTAAGTTTCCACCCAAAACTCTTCTTCTGAAGTCTAAATCTGGACAATATAAGAACCTCATACTTCCTCTCTTGTTACGTCCTAAACTCATCACTTTCCACTTCTCTCCACCACTCCTCGGCATCGTGTTTTTATCTATAATCTTTCCTTTCTTAATATCAATAGAAATATATCCCATCATCATCTTCGACCGAACCTCCTCCTTTTTCCTCTTCCTCCGGTACAACCTCTCTCCTCTTCTTCCTCATTCTCTTCTTCTTCTTCTTCTTCTTTCCTGTCCCTCTTCCTCTTCCTCCTCTCTCCTCTTCTTCCAACATTTCTCTTATCTCCTTTTCCTCTGCCTACCCTTCTTCTCTTACTTATTGTATTTCGTTATATGTATTTATTCACCTCTCTAATCAACGCTCCATGTTTAACCATAACAATTTTACTGTCTCCCAATTATCTTCTCAGGTCCTCTCCAACTTTCTTTAACTTTTTTTATAATAAACTTTTATCTCCTACTTGAGCTTCTATTCTATGAATTCTGATCTTTCCTTTAAGAGCTCTCCTTATCCGATCTCTGCAGTCTTTCTCTTGAATCTTATCTTGAACCAGCATTTGAACTTCCATTAGTTCTTTTAGTTTTGCTCCTTCTATTTCTTCTAGTTCAGTAGGACAGAGCCTTTCAAACTCATGTTTACCTCTGTAGTGAACCCCAAACACTTTCTGATTGGGAGAATACCCACCACTCATTATTCTATCATTCTTCGCACTGACCATCCACATTAAAACCCAATCTCTTCCTTTTAACTCCATCTTCTTTCCCTGTCATCTCCACCCTCTTCAATATTCCCACTGCTTTCACTGTTCCCATTGCTCCAGGCTACTCATCGCAGTACCTAACATTCGTTTGCCCCATTTTTTCAAAAAATTCTATCATTTCGTCGTTCTGGAAATTCCCTTCCTCCATCTTATTAGTTTTTGAGGCGCTCCAAAATAACTAATCCATTTCTCCATTACACATCCCATATACTGAAGGTCTTATTCCTTCAACCATTGCCTACAATAAGTGTGTTGCCCAATTCCACCATAACTGAAATTTTTAACCCTTCCACTCACCTATATCCATCGAAACACCTCATTAAAATATTTGGCTAAAGGTAAACCACTATAGGCCTTTCAGGATTTCTCTTATATTTTTAACATGTTTCGCAATTACTACAAATCTCCTTAACGTTTGCAACCTTTCCTTCTTCACCCTCTAAAATCTTCATCTTGATCCCATGATTTACAAATCATTTGTTGCAATTTATCAAAAGAGCAATGGCTGAATTGTAAATGTAATCGCAAACAAACCTTTTTCCATTTTTCCTCATCCATTATAGACCATTTCCCTAAGTGTTAGCCATACGCACTCTTCATTTTTCCTGTATGGGTTACTTAATCTTTTATTTCCTAGTTGAATGTTAAAGTATTTTTCATTATTTTATGGAAGGACTACATTCAACATATTATTTTAAAATTCTATCCTAGACTTTAATTATCAAAACTACCTTCCCTACAACCAAGTATTTTCCTTCTAACTATTTCTGTTTCTATGTAATGCATGCTTATTACCAAAAACAATAAAAATTTCCTATGACACTTAAATTCCCTTCCCAACAGAATAAGTAGCTTCTATTTTTCTTCAATTCTCTCAGCTTCGTCTAACTCATTCCCATTAAAAAGTCGAGAGAATTCTCCTAGTCACAATTCGCCCTATTACACTTATTTCTACAACCTGTATCGACTATCGCACTAATTATATCCCAGTAATCCTCTTCTTCTCTCTATCCCCTAACAACACCACTTCTTTTGTCCCTGTTTTCCTTCCTTACACACATTAGCCAAATGTCCTTTTCCTTTACATTTGTAACACTCTATCTTTCATCCAACAGTTTCCATCACATGTCCTTTCTTCCCACATCCATCACATTCTTTATCACTTCGTCTATATTCCGGACAAAACCTTTGCACATGTCCTTCTTTATTACAATTATAACAAACGTTCCTTCTTTCGATATTTTTATTCCTCTCTCCGCTATACCATACCTTTTCTTTGTTTTGAAAACTCTTTCCAATAATTCCCACTAACAAACTCGTCACTCTGGTATACGTTAAATCTCCGTCTAAAGCTCCTAACATTATTTTTTCTTCACTTTCCACCAATTTACTCCTTCCCAACAACAAACCTCCTTTGTGTTCCTTTCCTAGTTCAGCCATACCTGCTGCAGAACACCTTCTCAATGGCACATCAAATCTGATTGTATCTATAAATATTCTGCTCACATAGATACAATACCTAGATAATATTTCTGAAATTCATAATTATCCCTAAAACTTTGATAGATTCTCTGAAAAAATCGATTATCGAATAAAAATATTATACTAACTCCCCATACTTTCTCGATAGTCAAGTGGCCTGCATAAACCCCGTCCACCTGTCTCTATATCATTGCTTTCTGTTACTTATCAGTGAACAATCTAGTGACACAATGTTGTTTTGTGTAATCTATAAACTCTTCCATCAGCAGCCCCAACATGCACCTCTCCATCTTATGCCTCCGGAGTATCTTGGTGTTGCGATAGTATATACACTAACCTAATTAATCACAATAAAGTATAATTCCCATATAATTAATGTAACTCCTATATATATAACCTGAATATATTATATTAATATCTTAAATCACCATTCTATTATTTTACTCCTAATATCCAAATCTTCCACTTTACCACTTCCATCAAGGTAAACCTTACTTACTCATTTATTCCCTATCAAACATACTATGGACCATTCTCACTCTCTTATTTACCTTTAGTTATTACTTATCACTCTCATTACATGCAGAGGTATATATATACCACTACATTTTGTGACATCTTATATAAGAATGTTAACCTTAGTATATTTTAATATATAAATATAATATATAATATTAGAATAGAGATATATAATTAACCTTATCACACACACTAAGACACCAAATAGCCAACTCTAGAGATCATCTTCAAATGAATACCATCACTATTCACCACTATGTTCAAAGGTTCGCATAAAACACATAAACCGATATATTCAGTAAATATAATAACGATACATGAGAAAAAATCACACGAGAATATCACATAATAAATAATACTGGAGGTAACACATAAAATACAGATAGTAAGATATATAAGATCTCACCTTAATTTTCGTGAATAGGCGTAACTCCAACATACATTATACCTAAAAAACTAAAATAAATATAACTATATATTATATAGACACGGTTATAAACCATTTTACATATATCCAATTAATATAATCATCATTTATAATATCTAAACATAACCACAAAATGATAGATGTCTCACTCATATAATATAATATTATTAAATATAAATTACCACTACAGGCTTAGCATATAGTCAATATATAGCAATAAAACTACTTATTTATTACAGTTGTGACATTAGGCTACGTATGCTTTTCCTATTGTTTGAGTCGAGAAGAGCATTCCCCCTCTACCCGATATACTATGATAATTAAATACTACTACCATATAGATATAAGTAATAACCACTCATAATAGTTTTCTTAAATAAACAAACGTATTAGATTAATTTTAGTTATTAATTTAAAAATCTTTAAAAGTTATGCAAGGTAAGTTTATTATTTTGTATATATTAAATTCAGGGACTCTTCATCTATGACACAAATTTGAGTACCCCTTAACTACATATTATTAATAAAAGCTATTTTATCATTAGTTTATTTATATGAATAGATAGATTTATGATATGATAGATAGATAGATAAAAAAATAAAAATAATATATATATACTATTATAGTTAATATATGTATTAACCATATGATACTATAATATCGTTTCACTAGTCTAGAATATCTAATATCTAATACTGCCTCACGTGAGCCCGTACTTGATTGAGTTATATGCAGTGAGCCGACTTCCATCTCAATATATTTCCCTGGTTCATACGGATTACTAGATTAGTATGTGAAGTTAAATACTCGTTGATGATCGTGTGGTGAGTAAGGTGAGATGATTATTATTGATGAGTAAAGTTAAGTATATAGGTATATGTATACGTTATGACCGTCACCATATATATATTAATATATATAATATTAATTATATTATATATATATAGATTATATATATATATATAATATTATATAATATATTATATATAATAATATATAATATATAATATATATAATATATAATATATATATATATTAAATATATATAATAATATATATAATAATTAATATTATATGTCAAAATATGTACTTTTACGTTATTGAATTTATTTATTTATTGCAAATTTTATTAACAATAATCAAATAAATATTCACAGCATTTGCCTAACTGAGGATTGCTTTGTCCTGCCGCGATGTTGTCAATGAATATCACAACTAACCCATCTAACAATCAAGATATACACTAGACGTCTCACTTGAAATTTTGAATACACCCGTAACTGTGAGACCGAACGGGAGAAAATTATATACCCGAATACACTGAATCTGTTCAGCGACAAATATCACTTCATACATACGCGATACTATCCAATACTATCCTGATTAACTAATTTAGAGGCTAAGTATTCGAGTAAATTTTTCTTCTGATTGGTCTCATTCTCTTATTGAAAACAGGGCATACCACTCATCGCATGTTTTATTCTATATATTCGCACTAAACGAAATTGATAAATGTTTCTATTGGGGAGAGAGAAAGCTACGTCATCAAATTTTGTATTCGTACTAACACATTATTTTAGATTGCATAATTACGCAGTTACTACGAACCTTCCACCTACTATTTACCTCCCACCACCTTTCTATGACTTGAGAGTATAAATATGAATACCATTAAGCTGCCTTTTGTAAGTTGAGAACAGTCTCTAGATTGGAGAATAACTGAGTACTGAGAGTGTTTGAAAAAGATTCACATCTACATTATGACTAGAAATGTAAAAGTCATCTTGTTAGTCCTTGATGAGCAACAGTTATATATTCTTCTAATATACTTGAGTTCTTCATTTTTTAGGACTAATTTACGAACTTGAGACAAATATTTTATCTGTTTTTCACCTTTAACACAGAATCCGTACTGAGTATGTTCAAATATACCTGTGTCTCTTATCTCTTAAATTCTATACATATCCTCCCGACATCTCATTTTGCATTTCATCTAGAACGCCTTGCAATACATCTTTGTCTGCTGCGAGCTGAGAACTGAAATAAAAACAAGAAACATTTTGCATTTTATCAAGTGTGTTGTGTGATTGTGTCTAAGTGTGACGGCATTGGCGGGTTCGTTTTGAGCACACTTATAATTTGAACATTTGGTCTAACCACATTCTATACTACGTCATTACAAGTTTGAATTAACTATAGGCGCATTATGCTTTATCAAACCTCAATTGAATAATAAAACGCAGGCCAAGGTTAGAAAGTAATGTTCTCCTCCTAATTTTGTATCCTTCAGCCCTCTCCTCACTATAGATAGAAGAGAAATCGCAACTGCTCACTTCGATTTATCTAATGATCTCTTTCATTATTTCTTTAACTTCAGGTTATTCAAGTTTCTACTTGTCAATGTCATCATCGTTTACACATATGAAGATCACTTCGTACGCTTAACCAGTTTATTCCTATATTGGTCAATCTGGAGTTTCTTCGTCTGGTATTCGCTATCTGATGAGGTCGCCTTTCGTGCATTATTGAGGTTATTTAGTCATACGTTGAGAAAGCATGTAACTTTCACACTATTAGACACAGATCGAGATAATAAACTGCCATCAAGTCTTTTTGAGAGTAGCGAGATTTCTTGTCCAACAGTCACTTGGTTATCTGAAAGCTTATCAACCTCTGCATGTGCCATCATCTTTTCTTTGCCTCGCACCTTCCGTCTCTAATTTTAAAGTTGTACCAAAGTCTTCCTAAGTCTTATCACTGGACGTCTGTATGCCCTACGCAGCGCCTATTTGAAAGTCCTCATTGTTCACCCAGTTCTAGCATTTAATCATTTTTCGGTTTCGTCTTAATACGGATCAAGTTAGCACGGGTGGTCTATTCGTCCATCAGAGTCGTGATATTTTAGACTATCCGTCTAGTAGTTCTAATTAGTCGGGAAGACATCTCTAACCACCGATTAGAGTGTGCTTCTTGTTCACGATAACTCTAGTTCTCACAATGCCTGTGCTCCTGGCATGTAATGTTTAATTTGCGAGGAAGTATCAATGTCTGGCACACATAATAAGGATCACATACATTATGTATTGTAGACAAAATCTATATCTGGTGCAACCGCAGGAAAGTTGAGAGTCTCTGCACTTCTTATATACAACAGGCCCGCTCAAAAGAATCAAAATACAACACAAATATAATTGGCACACATATAGCCTTGTCGTTATTTTGTTTAATTGTTGATTCTCGGCACCCTCGCTTTGAAGTATTGCCGATTAGTGGGTAGCGTTAATCATACAGGTTTGCTTTTCTCTTTTTTCGTAGACTATAGCTAGAGGTATCGTAAAGGTCTTCGTCTTGTAGTACAATTAATAATGCAGCCAATTCTGGCATCAGAGTTAATGTGTATTGTCTATTAAGATAGAACTAGCTCTTGAAATTGATCTACCCAAGCTGGCATCACGCTATATGTTCACACAAAACAGTGTCTTGCTAAGAAAGCTTCTTTTGATTCCCTTGAAAACGCGAATACGTGCTGATAGCCGCGCCTTAGCGAGAGAAGAGGAGTGATCCATACCCAATGATATATTGTCTAGCACGAACACAACCCATTTTGATTTGAAGGTTTTATTTATAAGCATAGCCGCGCTACTAGCATCGCACACGTATGCTGCGCGCAATTACTTAAAACCTCACTGGATATTATATTGAGTTCTCACCTGAGGTAGCCTTAAGTTCATGGTCCAGTAACTAACTTTTAAATCCAGGTTTTGAAGATTTTTTGTGGTTTCCCCCAAACGTATGGGCAGTCTTCTGCTTGCCAGGAATGCCGGATGCATTACGACAGTGAGGCATGCTGGTATATGAGACGTTTTCGTATCTAATCTTCGCCTCATCGTTAGACATCTTCTATCTCCTTCTGCGGACTTGTTCCCATAACCAATTTCTACGCAAGACTCTAGTCACTATCAACTACTATGATTATCGCATCACAGCGCTGTGGCATTGCACCGCACTTTTCCATATATATCCGATTATTCCCTTGTTTAAACACAGACGATCACTCAACACTCACAGATAAGTATGTATAATTAAAGAGTCATCTATGAATGAGATTATACGTCTCTCCTATTGAGTAGATAAGATGTCTATCGAAGCATATCGGCCTTATCACGTAACTAATTCACAAGAGTATTATCTCGTTCGTTATTTCTGCGGGAATGAGTACCTTCACATACACAGAGAAGGAACCCAGTCATTATATCCACACACACGTCTTATCTTACCGTAACATAGCAGTCTAATTCATCAAGCCTGACTAAACTGAGAGAAAAAGAATATATCAGCAGAGAGTTTTTGTCTATGTGCATCTTATAAGTATATTCAGTTTCTAGACTGTCTCATGAAATTTGCTCATTGCCGTTCTTAGCTGTATTAGTCCATGAAAACGCACAGTGTACGTTATTGATAGGTTACCTAGTCTACAGATAAAATCTAATCTCTTTGGCATACTGGGGACGCTATAAATGCAACGTAACGTGCCTATTCTCAGGCAAGATTCAAATGATAATATTGCCTCTGGTTCGGCAATACCATTGCCGCTGCTTTACTAGTTTATACTCACAATGTAAACTGTCTAATAACAATAAGCTTTGCCAGTTGCTTTTTCTAGGTTTCAATTATTTGAGCCAATGATTACTCCTCCACATCATTATATTATGAACTCTGCGTCCGGCTGAAGGATAGACAGACACATGGCTTGACGTTTTGAAAGATTATCTTTGCACCCTTTCTTATCACTAAATACAGCAAGATATTGCATACTCCCAGTATGACTATTTTAAGTATTACAATCTATTGAGGAAAACGTGTTCGAAGACACCCCATTGCACATGCTGGCGCGGCGCAATATTGCCACTCTGCCGTGGCACCGAAAGGACGACTCCATGACCGAAAACCAAGAAGCGCGCGCGCCGACAGCCGCAGTTATAGAATTTGGGACTACAATTAGAGTAATTGCTCTCCACACCTGAGATATTTTTCATTCGAGCGACGCTGGACTCTATCCTAAGAAAAGATCTTCATCGAATATACGTATTCTCTTCTTGATAATCGGTCACTGCAATTCGTGGATTTTTTCGACCAGAGCGCTATAAGATCAAAAGACCATCATATGAAAATTGCCTCATGAACGATAGTTCAACAGCGGATTAAACATTTTGTTAACTGATAGCCACTTGTGTTGTGAACACTGATTAATATTAAGATACACATGAATCTAGATTGAACACACCAATTTTAGAAAACCAATTAATCCAATAGAACCCAATCACCCACAATTAACACCCTGCTTCATATGGTCCCGCTGATAGACCTTCATCCTTCGCACTGCTGAACTGAGATCTAAAAGGTTATGTGCCTTATATCTGATTATTAATAGAATTCATCAAAGTCTAACAATCTGAGTTTAAGTTCGAAGTGATAACTAACAGATGGCCACATATACACAATGCATTGAACCTTCCACACAAGTCTACACAAATAGAATTATACATATCCTGAAATCCACGCCCACCTTTTAAAATAGATATCTGCAAATAAAGATCGTCGATTCTGAAGAGAGAAATACGGTTTAAGACCTAGTATACGCCTATCGTTCATACCTGTGACATAGCATGAGAATGCGCACTTCTCTGCTTAAATGTGGTGCCACAGAAGTCTCCAGATTCTGGTCAACGAGCAACAGGAGATTGACCATCCACTTGTTTTGTTATTGAGCTGGGTGATATCCAGATCCGCTTTCTACACATCCTTTCATATATTTCTCATAATCTCCGAATTTTTGGTGCAGACCGGCCCACATCGGCCTCACATCACTAGACGTCCAGTAACGTATCAAAATTGAGAGCCCATCGGGCCTCGAACCCAAGATAAAGCCACCACTCTTCATGACAGACCCCCACCTATTCCTTGGTTAGCGGACCTGCCATGATCACGCAGCAATTCCCAAAAACAAAAATCACATAAACACACCTCGAGTCCGATAAAATCTACAGGAACACCAGACTTACCCATGAATATACCCAGATCATGCATGGCTCAACCAAATGTTTGACCCTAAAATAATGGAACAAATCCTTTCAAAAAAATGGGTAACCTTATGACACCGCCAAGCAGGAGAGTCCACGCGAAAATGCATTCTTTCGTCACAGTCCAACACGGTCCATCATCCCTATCACCAAAGAAAGAAAGCGAGACACACCATCGATTCCAATATTTTACATAAAAAGAGAGTTGGGTAAAAGAAAACATAAAGCTAGGACGTGTGTCCAAATTGTCAAAGTAGCGAACGAGTAAAAGTTCCTGTAGGTAAACCTATGCCGGCCACGAAACCGAATAAAGGGGCACTAACGTAGATCTAAAGTTGACATGTTTGTATAAACAATAATTAGCAATTGGAATACGAATACGAAGACACCATTTTGTATCCCTCAATTAAAGGTTATGTCGCCTTGGAAACACGACCACGCCACCCAAAAAGAGACTATTAAAAATCAACATTGCATCTGCAGAACCTCGACTTCCATTATTCGTATTCTCTCTAACCCTGGCGAGACTAATTACTTAGATCAACCCTAGAGAAAAAATAAATATAATATATTATTGAAATATATAAATATAACTCTATATAATAAATCCAAGGGTAGATAAAAATAACCATATATAAATTATCTACCCTAAGCTTACCATAATAGTAATCAAAAATATAGAAATTAAACCTATCAAAATATATCTCATTTAAAAATCCACTCTATATTATAAAATTTTAACCAAAAAATAAATGTAAGCCGTTGAGAACCGGTTTTGTACCTTGACACACAGTATGAAGCATTCTAACCGATATCGAAACGAAAGTATATATCGAGAAAATAGAAAATACGAAAAAAATAATAAAAATAATAATAATATAAAAGTAATTAAAATTTATCTAATTATATATATTACCCAAATATCTAAATATAAATAAAGAACCAATATCCGAATTACCATTAGTATAAAAAAATATTATTATACATAAAATACCTTTACTCAACAAATACACAACAATAAATATAAACTTATTATATAAAAATAATAATAACCTCACGTATATCACACAAAAAATACAAAAAATAAAATAAAAAATAACCCTTTTAAATAACCAAATAATAAAATAATAATAATAATAATATATAGAGGAGAAAAGTACTACTAGGGGTACGTACCTTACATCTATAGAGACCAACAACTATCATAATACAAGAATATAATTTATACTAACCTAAATATTATTTATAAACATAAAATAAATAATACATATACAATTATATACCCCTCCATTTGAGCAAAAAAAACTATACATTATCATCAAAGAACGAAATACACCATCTCAAAAAAATCAATATAAATCAATAACTTGCTGCAGTATATACAAATCTATAAATAAAATAATCATCAATCATATCACCTTACCCAGAAACATATAAAAAATTAACCTTAT
>JABUQX010044369.1:7500-10136 GCA_015478945.1 Trachelipus rathkii | reverse complement strand
AAAGACCCTTATTCAGTTGTGTTGATGGATTCATCAAGATTATCGGCATCGCAGCAGCAGGGGTAGAGGATAAGTGTGTGTTACCGTTGGACGACGCAAGTGAAAGTAGAAAGGTTTACGTTTCAGCATGTTAGTACTTACTTGTGTTAAGTGTGGAATTTTGGTTAATGTAACAGTTATCAGTGTAAGTGCGTTGTTTTCCTGTCATTATTTTCTTATTCATGTTACGTTGGTTAGCTGTTTTGGTGGAAACTTTATCCGTTGAGATATATTCGTGATCAGTCGATAAGCGGACAGGGTTATGATACATTTTTTTTTTTTGCTTAATGTACTGTGCAGTTAAGATAACGTTATGTTAGAGATATGCCTGAAAAAAGTAAGAATAGGTTACGTTTTTGCATACAATGTTAGTTACTTTACTGTGTTAAGTGTGGAACTTTTGTTAATGTAACAGTTTATTCGTGTGTAAGTTGTGATAGGATTGTCTTTGTACATTATTTTCCTAGTTATGTTAGCTATGTTAGCTTTATGATGTGGAACTTTATACGCAGAGTACTATTCGTGTAGTGAGAAATTACCAATGTTTGTGATAAATTTTAGTTAATATTACCAGTAATATAACTAACATTGCATGAAAAACGTAACTAAAGTGTGAATAGGTTACGTCTTGTATGCTATGTTAGTTACTTGCTGTTGTTAAGTGGGGAACTTTGTTTTAACGTTAACAGTTATTCATGTTTAAGGCGTCTCAGGTTTGTCGTTGTGTATATATTTCAGATGATGCTAAGTAAGCTTTATTAATGTGGAAAACTTTACGTTAACATATATTTCGCTGATCAGTGTATAAAGATTATTTTTATGTTATGCTTATCCAAAATATACTCGAAATGTGACTTGGATCAATAGTTCAATAGCATCAATAGATCAATAGATCAATAGACAATAGATCACGACTGAACAGGAGGGTGGTTGGATGGTGGTTTGATTTACTGATTTAACTGGTTTAGAGTATGTAAAACATGACATTTTAGTAAAAAATTTGATATGACATGAATCAAAGATCAATAGATCAATAGATCAATGGATTAATAGATCAATGATTGTGACAGAGGGTATGGTTGGGTGGCTTGATTTTACTGATTTACTGATTTAGGTATGTAAAACATGACACATTTTAGTAAAACAATTTTGACTTAATCAATAGTATAGATCACTAGATCATAGATATGATCGACAGGAGGGTAGGTTGGGTGGCTTTGATTTACTGATTTACTGACTTTTAGGGTATGTAAAACATGACAATTTTAGTAAAAATTTGACCTTAATCAATAGATCAATAGATCAATAGGTCAATAGATCAATATATCATGATTGGACAGGAGGGTAGGTTGGAGGCTTGATTGACTGATTTACTGCTTTAGGGTATGCATAAAACATGTTACAATTTTAGTAAAAATTGACCTTAATCAATAGATCAAGTAGATCATAGATCATAGATCAATAGATCACGACTGGACAGGAGGGCAGTTTGACTTACTGATTTACTATTTTACTGTTTTAGGGTATGTAAAAACGTAAATTTGTGAGTTATAAAATAAAAGAATAAGAAATTTATTTATTTTTATTTATTTATTTATTTAATTTATTATTTATTTTTTTTTTATTATCTTTTTTTTTAAGTCAGAAACCATTATTTTTCGAATCTACAGGCCAATAACTTATAGAGACACCAACATTGTTGTTTACGAATGTTATTAACTCAGCACCGCACCGGGCTCCAGCACCGGAGCCGGTACTGACTCGACTCCTTGTGCTCTTGACTCCTTCTACTCCTCTTCCTCATTCTTCTTTTCCTCCTTTCCTCCTCCTCATTCTTCCTTTCTTCTTCTTCTGTTTTGCACTCCATGCATTTCTTCTTCTTTTTTCAAATGGGGACCCCCCTCCGGGGGGTCTCTGGACTCCGAAGCCAAATCCGACTCAGAATCCGACTCCAACTCCGACTCTGAATCCTTTCTCCAAGTTTCAATCTTCTACGATCATTTTAATTTTTTTAGAGGGGGCGGCGTCCCCCCTTACGGTGGGACGCAGAGAGACGTAATCTCGTCTCCGACGAGATTACGTCATCATATAGCTCACATCCAAATTTTAGCCCGATACGTTAAGCCTAACATGGTTTTCAAGACGCATTTGACCTTGGCGCTAAGGGGGCAGCACCCTCTTAGGGGTGACCTACGGTCACCAAAACTCGCGTGGGATCAGTTTAACACATACATAGATTATATTCCAAGTTTGAAAGCGATACCTCTATTCCTTCGTAGCGAAAGAAGTGATCTCTCAACCTGTTCACTTACTACTATCATCACTATTATTATCATTATCATTACCATCATTAGCACCATTATTACCATCATTAATATCATTATTATCATTATTATCACTATTACCATTATTATCTCTATTACCATTATTAGCATTACCATTATTATTATTATTATCATTATTACCATTATTATCATCTATCATTATTATAATTATTACATTAAATATCGATTGAAATTTCATATTATTTTTTATTTTTATATAAATTATTATTATTATTATTATTATTATTATTATTATTATTATTATTATTATTA
>JABUQX010044369.1:2500-5000 GCA_015478945.1 Trachelipus rathkii | reverse complement strand
CTCATTTACCCCATTCTTCAAGCCACACAACACTTTAATACGTTCATTCCTCATTTTATCAATTATTCTCACACCTAACACTCCCTTAAGAATTGCTATTCTTGGAAAAACCCCTCATGGTTAAACCCCCCCTTTAGATCTTATACCTCTTATTCTAGACCATAGTCTCACTGCTGTACATTAACACAGGTAACAACATACCCTCTTGCAAGAGCCTAGCGCACTCAAGACTTAGTCCCTTTCCATCCACCAAGGGTTTAATTGCACCAGCCACTTTTCTGTCATTCACAACTTTCTTACTACAGTCTGCATCATCAGTTCCCATTTCACCCAACTTATATCCTAAATATTTAAACTCAGACACTTGTTCCAGCTGTTTACCAGTTAACAAACCTCAACCGAGGACTGTCCTTCTTAACCATAACCTTACTTTATCTACGTCTCTTATCAAACCCCTCCTTTTATACACCATTGCCAAATCTCTCTACCAATCATCTTAACTCTATTCAGATTCGTCCACACAAAACCATCATCAGCATGTATATAGGTAGACACATCACTCTCTTCATTTCTCCTCATTATACACTATCTCCTGTCACCCCCACCTCTAATCTTTCACAAACCCATCCATATACAAATGAGTAACAAGGGACATAACTCACCCTGCCTCTTCCGCAATTAATTTTAAACAATTCCTTTCGACTCCATTTTTTAAACGCTTCGTTATCACTATGTCGTTATACATACATTTTGATTCTCATTCACAACGTACCACCAACGGCATATATCACTAACACTTGCCATAGAGCTTCCATATTAATCCTATCATACGCCTGTTGCAAATCCATAAAACCTAAATACAATTTATTCTGCCGTCTCATATTTCTCAATCATTGTTTTAATGGTAAGATGTTGATTCCACATATCCGTCTACCATTGCTATACGCACCTTGTTCTTCACCAATCAGTCCTTCAATCCCTAGACGCACTCTTTCGACCAAAATACCAGCATATATCTTCCATTGAACACTCAATAAACAAATTCCCCTATAATTTCTACAGTTACCATTATCCCCTTTACTTTTATATAATGGTACTATTACTGCTCTCCTACAATCCCTCGGAACTATACCCTCGGTAAACGTTTTGTTACATAATTTCCAAATCTAATCAATCACCATCTCGCATCCTTTCTTGATCATTCCATCTATAATTTCATCTATACCTGCAGATTTACCATTCTTCAAGTTTCTAACTCTACCCATTACCTCCTCCTTACAAATGACCTTATCCTCAAAATACCTATTCCTTCTTTCGCTATCAAACCCACACATATTCACTATCACCTCTTTATTACTGCCAATGTTATGCAGATTTTCAGTTTCTCTGATTTTAATAGAAGAATATACCAACACAAATATGCCTTACAAACAGACAACCAAAACTCAGCTCTCACCCAACACCGCCTAACAGAAAATCATCACATAAACATCAATAACAGTAGTATCATAAAACAAATAATAAAAAGTAACAAAAGAAAAATTGCCGAAACCTTTTGCATATATAATATCTCTAACTATAACCAAGGCTCTGGAGACTACAAAATCGATAGTCTACAACAGAGGTGTCCAAAATTTTTTGATCGCGTACCCCTAAGACAAAAATAACTGTAAGTTGTACCCCCGATAATATAATATAATATAGTATAATATAATATAATATAATATAATATAATATAATATAATATAATATAATATAATATAATATAATATAATATAATATAATACAATATAATTTAATATATAATAAAGACACAGCATTGAGAGAACCTCACACTCAAGTGATACACGATCATACCCTCGCAAGTGATCGTGAGCCTACTTCTTTGGCGTACCCCCAAGTTTCACTTTGGGTACCCCCCCGGAGTGCACGTACCATTTTTGGAAACCACTGGTCTACAAAACGCTATTATCCACAGTTCCCCCTTTTGCAAAAACCTTTTGAATAACCAAGCAGCAGAATGAAACTTAAAGGAATAAAAATCAAAACATCGATTCGTTCACCTGAAAGGCTCAACAAAGCAGGGCAGAAAGCAGTGTATTGTAAAGTTTTTAAATGTTTTTAAAGTGTAATAAAATATAACCTTCTAATGTATAATGGCTAAAGGGTAAAACTGACATATATATATATATATATATATATATATATATATATATATATATATATATATATATATATATATATATATATATATAAAGATATATATATACTATCTATATATATATATATATATACTCTATATCTTCTATATACTATATATCATCATCATCAGATGTTTCTTGGTTCCCATGAAATAGGGGTAGGGTGTGCAAGCATGCAAAAATCCGGTATGCATGAGCATTTCTAGGACAAAGATAGTTGTATTGAGGATCCCAGCCCAACTCCAAGCTGTACTTTTAGTCGTCCTTACCCCGACGCGAAGAACGTATGTTGTGGAAAT
>JABUQX010044368.1:0-52500 GCA_015478945.1 Trachelipus rathkii | reverse complement strand
ATATATATATGTATATATATATATATGTAATAATAATATAATAACATAACTATAATATATATATATATATATATATATATATGTATATATATATATATAATAATATATATATAATAATAATATATATATGTATATATAAAAATAATAACTTCCTAACAACACTAACAATACTTACCAATAATAATTTAATCGTTCTTAATAAGGTAATGACCAACCAGGTAATATATAATATGCATAACAACATATATATATATATATATATATGCTAACTCTTTGCTATATAATAATATATATATATATATATATATATATATATATAATAATAATAATTATAATAATAATAATAATAATAATAATAATAATAATAATAATAATAATAATAATAATAATAATAATAATAATAATAATAATAATAATAATAATAATAATAATAATAATAATAATAATTATAATTATTATTATTATTATTATTATTATTATTATTATTATTATTATTATTATTATTATTATTATTATTATTATTATTATTATTATTATTATTATTATTATTATTATTATTATTATTATTATTATTATTATTATTATTATTATTATTATTAATATATTATTATTATTATTATATTATTATTATTATTATTATTATTATTTGTGTATGTGTGTGTGTGTGTGTGTGTGTATATTATTATTATTATTATTATTATTATTATTATTATTATTATTATTATTATTATTATTATAGCCAATTTACTAAGTTTATTGGTTACTTGCGATTAGCGATTAAACCTTTTTAGTGCTTTTGTTTTTAACTTGGAATAAAACTGATATAAATAATGGCTTAAAGGGAAAAAGAATTGCAAATGGTGGAAGTCGTCGAAGCGTAACTCTTGAAATTATTAATCGTGATGCTGCCTGTAGTTCCCATAAAAAAATGCAGCCAAAATGACTTGCAGCACCTATGGCCCCCATCTTTTCAAGTACTTTGGGTCTGTCAGGAGCAAGAAGGAGTACATTGATGGCAATAGAGTTATGTACAAAGGAAAGATTGAATGCTCCCAATGTAAAAAAAAAACTTCAGCTTTGACATTAAATCAACACATATCTTGAAATCGCACTAATTGATCGCAAGAAACTTACACCGAAAATTTATATTTGAATATTATTTCTTTTTATTTTTAAAATTCAAACATTAAATATTTCACATATGTTATATACATGAATAAGGATTTTAGTTTTGTAACTTTGCTTAGAAACATCCTTCTTTGCACAAGGAGCTGTGTACTGCAGTTGAAGGAGGTTCAAAGTGGGGCCGGAGCTGCTCAACAGACAGTGAGACACCCAGCATAAAGTGTCCGACCATCATTCTCCAGTCTATGTCGAAAATATTTAAACAGAAGAGAGCTCTTGAGTTGCTTTATAAATAAGTGTTTTATTTTAAGTGCAGGTTAACTACAAGTGGTGTCACAACTAACAGGTTAAACAACTAACAGAATACAGTCCATACAAAAATTTTCGAATTTGAAATTCCAAGTTTCATTTGTCATTAATATCATTTCTTATCAAATATTTTTGCTTTTAGATTTCTGTTACATGACATTGGGCCCATTCACATTGTGGAGTCTGAGTTCTTTGTCGAATTCCTGTCCTACCTAAACTCTGATTTCCACCTCCCCTCCAGAAGAAAAGTTATGAGGGATCTTGATGTCATATGCATAATAGTAAAGGCTGATTTACCCAACATTATTTAAGGTTAGTTTTGTGGCAACAACCGCAGACAGCTGGACTGGGAACAACAAACAGGAGTTTTCTGTGGATTACGGTTCACTGGATTAATTTGAAAACTTTGAAGAGAGAGAAGGCCATCCTTGCCTGTAGAGAGTTATCTGCTTCTCAGACCAGCACAGTCCTAGCCAAAAATATTATAGATATTCATCAACAATTTGGCATTGAGCTTAATAAGGTCAGTAAAATTCAATATGAAATAATAATGTAATGCTGAAAAAAATTATAGCTCCAAATTAATAAGGAAACAACTAAATTAAAAAAAAGTATCTTCATGTTGTCTGCATTACAACAGATAACGGTGCAAATTTCTGTGCAGCCTTTCGGGTGGATGCTTATGCAGAAACGGGTGATGAAGGAAAAGATGAACAGGCACCGATTGCAATATAGTGGTTAAGCGTGAAGAGATGGAGCAAATTTGTGACACTGAGGTTCTGCAGACGAAACCTCTCCAGCTAGAAAATCTGCTTGAAGAACATGATGGACTTAGCCTAACTAAACATCGCCGTTGATTTCCTACACATTAAACATCTTTTCTGCTAAGGATGTTTCAAATGTTCCTGGCTGAGCCTCTGGTGCCAAGGATCCATTTAATAAAATATTTACCAAAGCACAGGAATTGTGGAATGCCCAAAACAGGAAAACTACAGATGCTACGAGAATTAAGGAGTTGGGAACACAGCTTAAAACACCAAGTGTTACTCGCTGGAACTCCCTATACGATTCTATGAAAGACCTGCTAAAGAACATTTATGGTCGCATCGCATGACACAAATCAACAACATATGTGTGGAGCAAAAGCCTTGTCTTCCACTATTTAATAAAAGTGATAAGGAGGTAAATGCGGAGTACATCGAAATAATGACGCCAATTGATTTTAGGCTTTGTATGTTACAGGAAGAGAAGAATGCGTACGCGGGAGTCCTATTGCCTAATCTCTTCCTCTTCAAAGAGAAGATCGGGGAAATGCAACGAGAGATGGAAAAATTTAACTATGTAAAAAAAACTAGGTCAACTACTTGCTAAAGCAACCAAAGGCAAGCAAAGGGAAAGAAAAGGGCTTTCAACCGAGTTTCAGCAATATCTTCCATGATTTTGATTTGCTTATGACAACAGCTCTGCATCCTTACTTCCAACTCTGAGTGGTACACAGGTTAAATGAGGGAAAGTACCAAGCTGCCAAGACCAGGATACTGGAGGAAATAAAGTGTAATATTGCACTGAATCTTACTCCTCCACATTAGGGCACTGAAGGTGATGGGACTGAGTCTCAAAGTGACCCATTTATGGTAGTTTATTTTTATAATTTTTAACAAACTTTAAGCATCTTTTGTTATATATATATATATATAATATATATAATAATATGTAACAACAACAACTTAATATATATATGTAATAATAATATATCTTTATATATATATTCTTTAATATATATGTATATATGTATATATATATGTATATAACATATATAACAACATAATAGCAATAATATAACAACAATAATATAGCATAAAATAATAACAACTAACAAATTTATGTATCTTATATGTTAATAATATATATTATATATATATATATATATATATTTTAGGCTCATGCAAAAAAGTCGACCATTCTGAAATCATTCCAAATATGTTTATTGTCTTAAAAAAACATTCTCTGCAAAATTTCACATCAATTGAATAACTTTTAGAGGCTGCTACCGCAATTAGAACATTTAAAGGAATCGTTAGGAGGTAGATCGTTTTACAAATTGTAAACATAAACCTAACATAGTACTTATAAATTGTTTTACAAAAGCTAAAATATTCAAAGCAATAGCAAAAACAACCGAAAAGTTACAGATTACTATATACATTTCGTGGGAATTGGTAATTGGCAACACTTTACACTTCTACTTAATAAACGAAATACGCAACCCTTACAGCTTTATGAGTTACGTCTTGATTGTGACGCAGTATCGTAGACATTAGTATTTTCGTCGCTGTGACTCTGTGTAGCAAGTGCATCTGTTTTAAATATAGAAAGGCGTACACGTCGTACAACGGATATTTGGCATATTTCACATACTATAGAATTTCTGAAAGAGACTCAGCTCCCATCAAAGCGGGAAGCAATGGCATTGTTTATAAACTACAAATTAAACAAAAAACAACAGGTGAAAATAGCGGCTCTGTCTACTGCCGTAGACGTGATGGCAGTGTGGAAAAAAACAGGCATCCCAACAGTGTTGAAATGCCATGTCGTCGAAAAAATAAAGAAACTTTACAATGAATGGGGAAAATTAAAAAAGAACAGAAATAATGAAAAGAAAGAAACAAGGACGTTTGGTTCAGAATCAAGAGAGATGGAAAAACGACTTAGATAATCTGTTTGATATTGCGCATGCAAATGCTCTTGACATGATACAGATAGACGAAGATCGTGCGTTTTTTGATGCTCCAACGGGAAAAAAGACAAGACAAAATGGTTGGAGTGGATGAAACGTTATTATGGAAAAAAAGATTGCCAGAGAGAAGGAGTCATTGCTTGTTACAAAGAGAAAGAGGGAAGCAGCAACGTTTTATGTAGCTGCGTTGTCAAGTTCAAGCACATCAGGGTCGAATAACAATAGTTCATCATCAGATGAAGAATATGTATTAGAACCTCATCAGCCATCAACGTCGAGAGGAACGAAATCAAAGCCAAAACGAGTGAAACTTATGGACACATCCATGCTTGCAGCTCTTGATGCTACCAAAATAAGTGACAGATCTGCTTCACAAATCTTGATCCCAGAAGTAGAAGCTCTTGGCCACAACTGTGAAAAATATAGCATCAGCTATTCATCAGTAAGAAGAGCAAGACAACATAACAGGAAGAAAATGGCAGAAAACTTGCTGAAGGATTTCTAAACAAATTGTCCCCTGCAAATACATTGGGATGGCAAATTAATGCAAGATATTACCGGTCATGAAAATATCGATCGACTACCAGTCCTAATTTCTGGACAAGGTGTCGATAAGCTTCTTGGCGTTCCGAATATTTTTACCGTGGAACAGGTAAAAATATTGCAGATGCTGTATATCAATTAGTATTGAAATGGGATATATCTAAGCAAGTCAAGTGCATGTACATTGACATAACTCCAGCCAACACAGGTAATAAGAGTGGTGCCTGTATGTTACTAGAGTAAAGAATGGGTAAACACATGCTGTGGCTAGCTTATCGCCATCACATTTTAGAATTAACATTGGAAGCAGTAAATTTGCGGGGGTGAAAATTGATACGACAAAGTACCAAACAGCCGCCGAGAACCCTGTCATCAAAGAGAAAATAACAGAAGCTGGTGATATCGATACATTTGTTGAAGCGCAGCTTCAGAAACACCACCCTCGTAATGATTACAAAGAATTTCTCGAGCTAGTATTGATTTTTCTTGGTAACACTCCGACATCAGGAATCAGATTTAAAGTCCCGGGAGCATATCGTAGGGCACGTTGGATGTCTAAGGCAATTTACTGTATTAAAATATGGATGTTTAAGACCCAGTTTAGGCTGACTCCAAGAGAAGAAAGAGGACTGCGTGATATTTCCTGTTTTTTAACAACAATATATATATTAGATCGTGGTTCACGGTATCCATAGCCATCAGTGCTCCCACGTTCGGATTTGGATCTTCTACAAAGGCTGTGCAAAAGTACAAGGAAAAAGAAGATACCATTGCAAGTGCAGCTCTTAATAAAGTTTTGAGGCATTTGTGGCACCTCTATGAGGAACTTTTTTATAAGGAAAATGTAATTAATTACTTTAAATAAATTATTAATTACTGATCTGATATGGCACAGCATATTTAGAATAAATACTTACGTTGAGGAATAATCATTGATTTGGAAAATGCTCGTTTGGTTAGGTTTAAAATTTCGAAATATTGTAGGATCTAACGAACGCTACTTAAGCTGTTGATCCTAAGAGTACTGGAGCAATACTGAATGTCTGAGTGGATATTCACTTCATATAAAGCACCAATCCGGAGCTACTAGCTGTTGTCTAATTACAGATATATGAGCTAGTGACTGAATTTCATTAGAAAAGGTAATATTTAAATCACTAGATTTATAGTAGGTCACGTGAAGCCCAATGCGAGCTCACCCGCAAGCTCGCCCAGGTGCGGAGCTGACGCATGAGCCAGAAGGCATAATATCACTGAGTGGACGCGAAACTATGGAGTGGTTATTTCAAGTTAGAAGGGCATACATCCTAGAGAATAATATCAGTTGTATACATCCCCATACAGTATGAATAAGGTTTGTTAACGGCTCAAGGTATATTTACTGATCTTAAAACGTATATTCAAAGGCTATAACTTATTTTAAAATCTTAATATGCATATGTTTACTACAAATCAGACGAGATATTGTCAATGGTTACCGAATGGATTCATCAGTTGAAGCAGAAGAGGGGTACGAGCCTAAATGCTTCGATATAAAATTGAAGTATAATTATATGATACCTATGCTGAAAGTTCATAAAGAGAAAATTATGGTTTATGCATGGAGGGGAAGTTTACTTACACATATACACGCATTTTATATTTTACTAATATAGTATTTTTAGAGTAAAACTACTTTTTTCATACCTTATACATAAAGAAGATTATATATATATATATATAATTTTTTTTTCCTCAGATCCGCATCCGGCTCCGACTCCGCTCCGGCTTCGGCTACGGCTCTGTCTTTAATTCTTAATCAAGCTCATATTTCCAAAAGAGCTTCTGCTCCGACTTTGCAGAAGTATTTTTATCTGCAAAAACAATTTCTTTAAAATAATTTATACTTTATCTCAGGCTCCAGCTCCAGCTCCCGCACCAGGCTCCGGCTCCGACCTCGGCTTCTTTTCAAAATTGTTCAGCTCCAACTTTGTGCAATTACTTTCATCTGCAAAAAGAATTCTTGAAAAATATTGCTCTTCAGATCCGGCTCCGGCTCTGGCTTTGGCTCTGACTTTGTTTCCATTTCAGAATAGTTCAGCTCCGACTTTGCAGAAGTATTTAAACCTGAAAAACAATTTCCTTAAAAAAATTAGACTTTACCTCCGGCTCCGGCTCCGGCTCCGGCTCCGGCTAATTTTTAAAATTGTTCCTCTCCAACTTTGTTGAATTACTTTCATTTGCAAAAAAATTTCTTGAAAATAATTTGTTTTTCAGATCCGCCTTCGGCTCCAGCTCCTGATCTAGCTCCGACTACGTTTCACGTTTCAGAATAGCTCAGCTCCGACTTTGCAGAAGTATTTTAATCTACAAAAACAATTTCTTTAAAAAAATTATACTTTACCTCCGGCTCCGGCTCCCGCTCCGGCTCCTTTCAAAATTCTTCAGCTCCAACTTTGTAGAATTATTTTCTGCAAAAAAAATTTGGAAAAATTTGTTTTTCAGATCCGGCTCCAGCTTCGGATGTTTCACATTTCTGAATAGTTCAGCTCCGACTTTGCAGAAGTATTTTTACCAGCAAAAACAATCTTTTTTAAAAAAGTTATACTTTGGCTCCAGCATCGGCTCCGACTCTGACTCCGGCTCAGGCTCAGACTTCAGCTCTAATTTCATTTCAGAATAGTTCAGCTCCAACTTTGCAGAAGTGTTTTTACCTGCAAAAACAATTTAAAAAAAAATTATACTGGCTCCGGCTCCGGCTCCGGCTCCGGCTCTGGCTCCAGCTCCGGCTCCGGCTTTGAATCTGGCTCCGGATCCGGCTCCGGCTCTTGTTCCGGTTTCGGCTCCTTTATAAAATTGTTCAGCTCCAACTTTGAAAAATTATTTTCACCTGCAAAATTAATTAAAAAAATTTAATCTCCAGCTCCGGCTCCGGCTCCGGCTCCGGCTTCGGTTTCGGCTTCGGCCCCGGTTCCAACTCCGGCTCCAACTCCGGCACTGGCTCCGACTTTAGCTTCGGCTTCAATTTCAGAAAAGTTCAGCTCCGACTTTGCAGAAGTATTTTTACCTGCAAAAACAAGTTCTTTTAAAAAAAAAATATTATTTGGTTTCGGCTGCGGCTCCGGCTTCGGCTCCTTTTCAAATTTGTTCGGCTCCATCTTTGCAGATATATTTTCACCTTCAAAAAATTTCTTTAAAAAAAATTGTTTTTCGGCTCTATCTCCGGCTCCGTCTCCGGCTCCGACTCTGACTACATTTATATGATTGAGAAAGAGCCTGATCATGGGTTGTGTTTGCGAAAAGGAAAAATTTATTTCATTATAAAATGTGAATAAAACCTGGAAATGTCCTGTAAAGGTGAATTGCAATTTCGAACCTGGAAATGAAATTGTTTATATTGACACCCCTATAAAAAAAATTCTGTATCTTAAAACCTTTAGGAGTTTCGAAACAAAAATTACAACATGATGTAGAGGAGGGAATTTTCTAATAATTAAAATAATAAAAAAGTGAAATTTTTTATTTGTACTCTAAAAAGTTAGGGTTGTAGGGTTGTTCAAGTACAGACTTCCCTTAAAGAGTGGGGGTAAGGGGCCACTTCGATTACATTAGCTCTATCTCATATGGAGTTGCAACTTTAGGGTTCGTTAAAAACTTGTTTTTAAACCCTAAAGCATTAAGATCTTAAAGACATACCACAAAGAGGGTTTGAGACGGAGTCACTTTCGGACTATTTGCTCTATTAGTCATAAGGAGTTATAAATTTATGAAAGAAAAAACAAACTTTCTACAAAACAAAATTTTCTTTCGAAATCTATGTTTTTCAAGAAACTTTATTAGTGAAATAGAATTTTTTCTATATATCAAATTAAAAATGTTTAAGTAAGAAATAAAATGAACGACTAATAATATAGAAAATGGTATATTTGATAATACAAAATGATGTAATGAAAGTTTACAAAAACATGTCATTTGGAAAATATTTTTGCGACCGCTCAGTAATATTACGCCTGCGGTCTCATGCGTCGGCTCAGCACCGTGGCGCACTTGCGGGCGAGCTTGCGTTGGGCTTCACCTGACCTACTATAAAACTAGTGATTTAATTATTATTATCTATTCTAGTGAAATTCAGTCACTAGCTCATGTATCTATAATTAGATAACACCTAATTATATCCGGATTGGTACTTTTTATGAAGTAAATATCCACTCAGAATTTCAGTCTTGCTCCAGTGCTCTTAGGGTCAACAGCTTGAGTAGCGTTCGCTAGATAATACAATATCTCGAAATTTTAAACCTAACCAAACGAGTATTTTCCAAATCAATGATTATTCCTCAATGTAAGTATTTATTATAATTATGTTGTGCTATATTTGATCGATAATTAATAACTAATTTAAAAAATTAATTACATTTTCCTTATAAAAATAAATAGTGAATGAAATATACTGATATCTTAAAAGTAGTTTTGTATTCAGAAAATTTTATCAGGTCATTCATACTACATAGGTTAAATCGTTTACATATATATATATATATATATATATATATATATATATATATATATATATATATATATATATATATATATATATATATATATATATATATATATATATATATATATATATATATATATATATATATATATATATATATATGTATATATCGGTAACGCTCAGAGAATTGAATCATGTTACAATAGGAGATAGATATATCTTAAATTATTTTCATTCATAGTTTAAAGCTTATATTAATGTAAAGATGAGGTAAACGCATATTTCCATAATGCTTGTAAATACTTATTAAAAGTTCCTTCCTGAGTATATGTTTAAGTGAAACAGTGATTAAATGTTTGTTAAACAGATACATAATAAAATGAATAATAATGCATGTCTTTGTGTGTGTGTTTGTGTGTGGGTGTGTGCTTTTGTGGATGATAAATAACAAAACTAAAGCTATAAATATTAATAACAGTATATATTAATCACCTATCATCAGCTATTGAGAGCAATCTTTATGCCCGCATACAGTATAAAACTGAAAATGATGTGAACTTTGAATATATATATATATATATATATATATATATATATATATATATATATATATATATATATATATATATATTATATTATATATATATATATATATATATATATATATGTTATATATATATATATATATATATATATATATATATATATATATATATATATATTATATATATATATATATATATATTTATAATAATATAAAGTATAGAAAGAAAATATATATTATCTATATATTTATATATATCTATATATATATATATATATATATATATATATATATATATATATATATATATATATATATATATATATATATATATATATATATCTTATTAAATGTTTGATTATCATCATTATCTTTGATTGGTTATAGTGAGCCAGTCATAGCCAAGATATTATGGTGTGACGTCATTTAATATGACGACATAAGAACAATGGAATTGTTATTGGAATGATTAGTTTTAATATAGGTTATGGTATGAACATGTCTCTTTAAAATAATAACTTTAGTTAATAAAATGATATGTTATGGTAAGATAAATATAGGTGAATGAATGATTGCTCGAACATATCACTACTACTACTACTACTACTACTACTACTACTACTACTGCTACTACTTAATACTACTACTACTACTACTACTACTACTACTACTACTACTACTACTACTACTACTACTACTACTACTACTACTACTACCACAACTGCTAATGCTAAAGCGATAATTATTATACGTGAAAGATTATGGAATATCATTCGTTCTCGGGATCTATTCTTTGGATAATGATAGACATCCATTGTGCAAGGCTGATGCATGTCTTGCTGTTGATCCCTCGCAGCTTAACTCTGATTCTATATATATATATATATATATATATATATATATATATATATATATTATATATATATATATATATATATATATATATATATATATATATATATATATATATATATATATATATATATATATATATATATATATATATATATATATATATATATATATATATATATATATATATATATATATATATATATATATATATATATATTTTTATATATATTTTGTTTATATATATATATTTATATATATGTTATTATTATTATATTATTATTATATATATATATATATATTAAGTTATTTTATCGAATGTGCTTTTAAATTTTACTTGAAGCAGTAAAACAATAAACATAACAGAGTGGGCAGATTCCCATATGGGTTTCCTACCGGGAGCTCACACTATTGTTTAACTGTTTAACTGATTTATTGATCTAGGGTCTGTAAAAACATGCTTTTACACACACTGAAACTTTTAGGAGGTAAAACCATTCCATCTAGAGGTATGGTTAGGGACCACTTCCTGTCTATTTGCCATACGGCTTTACAGCTTTAGGGTTTGTAAAATCATGTTTTTACACACCCTAAAGCCATAAGTACGTAAAGCCGTTCCGCCTAGAGGTATGGGCGAGGGATCACTTCCTGTTTATTTGCCATACGGCTTTACGGCTTTACAGCTTTAGGGTATGTAAAAACATGTTTTTGCATACCCTTAAGCCGTAAGGAGGTAAAACCGTTCAATCTAGAGGTATGGGGGGAATCACTTCCTATTTATTTGCCTTATAGCGTTACGGCTTTACATGTTTAGGGTCTATAAAACAAAATTTTTATTAAAAAATAAGAATATTTTAACAAATAAAATAAAAAATAAATAAAAGTGTTCAAAAATAAATGTATTTTTAAATAAATAAACCTAAAAATAATAAAGTTTGAAAAATACTAGGATAACTAAAATTAAAATAAATAAAAAAGTTTCTTAATAAAATAATTTTAAAAATAAATAGAATGAAATAATAAAATAATAATAATAATAATAATAATAATAATAATAATAATAATAATAATAATAATAATAATAATAATAATAATAATAATAATAATAATAATAATAATAATAAAATAATAATAATAATAATAATAATAATAATAATAATAATAATAATAATAATAATAATAATAATAATAATAATAATAATAATAATAATAATAATAATAATAATAATAATAATAATAATAATAATAATAATAATAATAATAATAATAATAATAATAATAATAATAATAATAATAAATAATAATAATAATATGATTAACATGAAAAATAATAATAATAATAAAATAATAATAATAAAAAATAATAATAACAATAATAAAAATAAAAAACAAGAAAAAAAATAATAAAAATAATAATAATTATAATGATAATAATAATATTAATAATACAAATTAATTTTAACAAGTAAAGTTGAAATAATAAAATGTAATTTGAAAATAAATAAGTAAAATTAAAAATAAATAAAAATTAAAAATGAAAAATTAAAAATAAAAATTAAACACAAAACATAAATGTAAAATAAATAAATTAAATTAAAAGTAAATAAAAATAAAATAATTAAAAATAAAAATAAAAATAAATATATAAAAATTAATATAAAAATTAAAAACAAAACATAATGTAAAATGAAACATAAATAAAACTAACAAGCAAAATATACATAACCGACTTATCAAAAATATGTTGGTTGACGTTGATAAAGAGAAAATGAGATTTGAATATAGAAATGTCGGTCTTAAACCTTTAGAAAACGGATTATCTTTCTGTGATGTAATACAAGTGACGGGCAGTTATGTCAACATCTCTAAGTATATCTAGTTGAAATCCTTTGCCTATTTTCTACGAAATGTCTCCAGGTATCGAATCATCCTCATCATTTCAACATATAACTTCGTTACGACATAGTAATGTCAGAACCTATAAGTATACCAAGTTTCGTCTCCCACGTAATCTCCAAGAAGTGCAGCCTCATGTATCGAACCGCCTGTATACCTACATCCATAACCTTGTCTATATATATCAAACCTCTAAGTATAATTTTTTTATTGGCTAGTGAGACCTGTCTGTCCGGCTGCATGCTGTTCTATGGATGTGTGTGTGAGTGTGTGTGCATGTGCATGTGTATGTGCATGTGTATGTGTATGTATATGTTGAAGAGTATGATTTACTTGTAGAAGTGAAAATCACCTTGTTGATAGTGTTGATATAATTAGAGAAAAAAAATATTTATCATTGACAGGTGAAATAATACGAAAGAGAGAAAGAGAGAGAGAGAGAGAGAGAGAGAGAGAGAGAGAAGAAGAAGACCGAAGAAGATAGAGAGAGAGAGAGAGAATAGAGAGAGAGAAGGATTGAATTAAAGTTAAAGAATCATGATAATATGAATTACCTATTACAAGTTAAGACAATGTTATAATATAATACAAGATCGAATAATATATGATATAGGTGCTTAGACTTGAGAACAAAATACTTTGACAACCAGCATATAAATGTTTGAATGACTTCGTATTTTTTGGTACCATTTGCAATACTCTTTTTCGAATAATCTAGGAACTTCCTAACCTCACAATTATCCTCGCTCATATTATCTGTTATTCTTTATGGGTGGCAATATAATATATATATAAATATATATATATATAATAATATATATAATATATATATATATAGATATATATATATATATATATATATAGATAGATATTATACACTCACTAAATTCAATTCACTTACTTTATTATCATTTAATATTATCTCTATATAAAATCTACAATAGTATCATTTATTTTACATATTGTTTCTACCTATATTCACTTCTCTCTATTTATTACTTTATTTATCCTAATCAAGTATATAATCTTTAATGTATATTATAACATATGAATTAACCTCAAATAACCATCTTATTATATTACCCTACTTTACGCTCTAATTATATATATGTTTACTATCCCTACCATTCTGTCACTCACTACTAATCACGGTAAGCTATTATACGTAACTCTCAAATCTCACTAATAGTTATAATTACTGTTTTAATAGCTGTTTCATGAAATAACTACAATAAAGATCAATTTATTATATTAAATATATTATATATAGTTAATACCTCTATAATTTCTCACCACTTTATACATATCCTTATATATCCCCTATTATCATTATCATAATATATCTACTATATATATTATATATATATATTAAAGAGGACAAACAACCATATTCACTTCACCTTAAATCCTGTGGTTAGTTACTCATACCTCAATATATCCTCCTAATATATATGTTGAATACTAATTATTTAATATTAATCAAGTCACATTCGCTCCTACCCACTCATTACTCATCTACCTTATGCATCATACATATTTATACCTAATTCTCACACTAATTACCATGAACTATCATTGCGGACTTCCTCACTTTTATTTAGTTATTTCCTTTTTTATTCAACTAACTTACCTAAGTATGTTATCTCATATAAATCCATATTTGTTATTTTATATCCGATTCTCAGGCCTCACCTTCCCCACTTTCGATTTCCCATGTTCTCACCTCTTGCTCTCATTATACTTTCTGTCCTACCTCCACTTAATTAACTACCCTACCCCCTTCATTAGCAATAGTGTTCCACTAAATTACTTCCTTACCCACTCTTTACTCACACTACTTAATCCTCTCACTCCATTCCTACACTCCCCAAATTGTATCTTCGATATCCTCTTCACTATAATTCATCTCCTATTCCTTCACTTATTTTACCTTTATTATATTTTAGATATAACTTCTTTCCAAAAACAATCTACTCTCCGTATTCAAACTTTTCTACAGTCACTCTTTTTTACATCATATATCCCTTTAAATTATTGTACTATTACTTTCTCTATCGCTTACCTCTCAATATAACCTCATACTTCTCATCTTTTGATCTCTATAATCCACATTTACTTATAAATCTCATATTTACTTAATATTATTATATTACTCCGTAAACTTATATATATTACATCTTTACAAATAGATTTCTAGATTTAACTATTTCTCAATATAGTACTCCATTTTTATTTTTTATTATTATATATATAGGAGTAACTGAAATGCAATGGAGTAGGTTTTTTGTATCCTTAAGACCAAAGCCTATGTAAAAGAACGGTCAGTTATGACTTTGCAACCCATCACACTTTATTATACTAATATTCCACATATACCAAATATTATCAACATTTTTGCCTTTTAATGTAACTATTATTTATATTCACAATAATTGTACCTTCTATTAAATCTCTTTTATCCACTCCCCTCACCTCCTCAATTCACTTGTTCTATTACTCTATCACTGATTTATTATTCACAGACCTGATTTACCTACACATATACCTCTTACTACTTAAACTTACGACCTACTCAACACATTATGAATTCTCCTCCAATTTTTATCCTACCTTATATCCTCTCACTCTATTACTCTTTTCTGACTTCACCATCTTACCCTAACCATCGACCTCTCCTTATTACACCACTCACCTTATTACCTATTAGTTACATAATTATATACTGATATATAATAACTATTATTATAATATATATAAATATCATATAGACGATGCATTAGATATAATATAGATAAATATATATATTATTTTTATTATCATAAAATAGATATAATATTATTATGATATATATTATATATAGTTGGGATAGGCCATTAGCAAGCCACTCAAACCTGATCATCAATAATTGACTTTCACAGAATATCTATGTCTTTGCCTCTGAAACCCTTTGGAATCCTTTATATTGTATACCAATAAAACTGACGTACGATGATTGAAGACTACGATTGGAAAGACTATAAGAACCTTGTAGTTTTGCACTTAAAATTAGTTTGGCTATAACTACATTAAGTATAGTGAAATATTATATAAGTTAGAGAAGATAGATATAGGTTATGTAGCTTGATTAGATTTTAGATACTTATAAGAGGCAGATGTCGATCATAATGATATGATAATACACATAGTAACGTTAGCGTTATAGCAATATAGGTAAATATTACGCAGGGTTAATTTTACCACTTAGCTATGTATATTATTAATACATGTGATAAATTATAATCAAAAGATAAAATACATGATGATTGGGTAATGATAGACAATTACTACAGATAATATAATCTTTATATAGCATCAAGAGTAAAGTACTATATTATAGAGCATAGGTAAATGAAAAGTATACTACCTGCACTATTTTCTTCGAGTCAAATACAAATTCTCGAATTAGATTCTGACGTTAATTATTTTCATGGTATATGACTCAACCCAAACATAGAAGACTGATTGAATACGAGTAGACTTTTTCTTATCGAGAAATAGCTTTACAAAATTGTTGAAGTGAAGATATAGCAGAAGCGTCTACAGCAAGAAAACAGTTCGGTAATTTTAAGTGGGTGTATTGGTTAAACGGACATGTGTGAGATCAACTGGACCGACGTATAAAGGGGTATGAGAGTATGATATATTATATATTATATATATATACATATATACATTTATTAATTTACATTGCCGTAGTGATTAGAGGCTGATTTGTTTTTCATTTGGAGGATTCTGATGAACCACTGTCAACAGGTAGTTGGGTTATTTAATTTACTATTTGCAATATTACAGAATATTGAGCGTATAATAAACATTTATAAACAACCTATATGAGAAATGAACCACAATAGGATCCGCTTTAACTATGATATGGATATGGAGTGACGCCCGTAGAGATACGAGTAGAAATCTATGTAATTACTTAATCTACAAAAATAACAAAGCACTGTTTTTAAAGACTGAAGAGTTTTATACCATCATACCCCATTCAATTGAGACTTCGGTATATCAGCCGTTTGAGTGTAGTATATGAGATTGAGAATAGATGTGTTTAAACCATTATGAAATGAAGGATTAGGACACGATTCAGGTTGAAGAAAATTTGCGAAAGCCTCAAATGATTTCCAGAGAAAAACAAATAATTGAAAGACGGCAAATGGAAGGGTAAAGAACGATATGTTTTTTTGTGTTAGTGTATGATTGCGGAGGTTGAGTCGAGATTGAGAGCATTGAGGCACGCCTTTAATGCGACAGGTGTCTGAGGTATGGTGTGATAATGAGAGATAATACAACTCATGAAGAAGAAAAGAAACAAACTCCAGCTGGTGATGTTCTAATATTACTGAACAAATTTCAACGCCGTAATGAGAAAATGACATTGTTTATAAAATAATTTGGATAAAGACAGGAGAGCATTAAGTGAGCGATGAGGGAGAATATGTTGGGATCGAGAAGATGAGCTTAACAGATTAAAAATATATTCGAAAGATGAGCAATGTTATAAAAGATTTAGGACGGAGAATACTGTGACGGAAACCTTGTCAAGGGACTACACACAGAATCTCTTAATACCCATATTGCACAAAGCGTATAGAAAGGCTCTTGCCCTCTGGCCAACATGCATATATAACACTATCTGAAATGTGTATAATTGAAATTAACACAAACCCGTCCCATTATTTAGCAAAGTTCGAACAGAAGTTATTTAGAACAATTCGCTTGATAATTCCCGAATAACATTAATTAGAAAAGTTATGAACAATGGAAAAACACAGGCTTCTTTAGGTCAGTAACTTCGGGAGTATGCCAGATGACCTTGAGAGTGAAACAATATGTAGAAAGATGAAAACACAGGTTAAAGCAGCAGGCGAGAAATGCTTGTCCTGTGGTAAAATTAAGAGACTTGAAAGGTGTGTTTTGTGGAGATCGGAAACAAATGAAAAGTGCTGGAACAAGTGGAAAATAACACCGGAAGAATTGAACAAATCCGTATTGTGTCCTTAGATTATAATAAGAATACTATATAAAATATATAAGTAGAAAAATTTAACAAGGGGTAATTGCTCTTGATGCTACACATATTCAAAGGGACGAAAGACATTATTTGGAAAGAAGACGTAAGTCATCACAAGTCGAAAATAAACTACGATTGAAATCAACATGGTTTTAACGTGGGAAATTCGAACAATCGATTTGCGTATTTCATATACAGATTGATGTGTTGAAAGACTTTATATATTCAATGGAAAGTCATATTCTCTAATCACTCTAGAAAAAGCGTAGACCGTGTCCCAGGAGGTTTGTTGCGGGAGCCGGGAACACGGTAGCCTCGATCCCCAGCGGAAAAAGAATAACTGGAGTATAGGTGCACTATTAATTAAACTGAATAAGACATAAAAAGCAACCGTAGTGGACAAAAACCTAGTGCAAGTGAAAACAAATCAGATTAAGTGATGAATAGGTTGTTTTGGAATAACAATGTTTAAAAAGCAAGTGTACTTCCTACACTCTCTTTACTCTAACGATTATGACTATTGTGCAAACATAGGTATAAGACAAGTCAGTGGTGGAGAATTCTTTGGACTACGCGGATGATCTTGCCGTTGATCATTCGATGTCAAGAACTATATCAGAGATTTATAGTTGCATGGGACGATTACTTTATTTTGAGCAAAGGGAATGAAATCCAATAGGGAAGACGAGGCTTGATGAGTGATAGAGCAGAGAGTTTGAAGTTATTAGAGCTGTCTATTTACTGAAACAGACGAAACAGTTTGAATATTTAGGAGTGTATAATGGAGTAAATAATGTTCCAGAAGTTGAACCATAGAATTGGAAAGTTTATTGGGACACTTGCGTCGTTGTACCCTGCTCAAGACCGAATTTATACCAAGGAAAACAAAATAATAATACTATACAGCAATTATGAGGCCCAGTTAGCATATGGACATGAAGCCTGGACACTAAACACAAAGGCTAAAGTAAATACAGCAAGCGAAATTAAGTATCTAGGATTTGATATTGGTTACAAGATTGGATAGAAAAAAATGGAAATATGATGGAGCGTTTGGGTGTTAGGAGTGGAGATATTTAATATGAACATGGTTGAGAGGAACAGTTATATATTCGACATATGAGAACCTTCACTGAGGAGGAAGCAAATAGGTTCGATAAAGTATGGATTGCAGCCGAGAAGTGAGATTGGGAGCGAGGATAGGTGAGGGATGGTGTTAAGAGCGTGAAAGAGGTGAAGATATATGGAGGAGTTGAAAGTAGGAAAAAGGTGTACGCTATCGACGGCGACAACTACAGGTGCATACGCCTTAAAGGATGGTCGAGAAAGAAAGGTGAGAAGGTGAGAAATAGAATAATAAATATATATAATATATATAATATAAATAATATATATATATATAATATATATATATATATATATATATAATAATTATATATATATATAATATAATTATTATATGTGAATATATACTTATATATATATATATATATATATTATTATATATATATATATAATATATATATATTAATATTATAAATTATATATATATATTTAATATATTTTTATTATATATTATATATAGTAAATATACTAATAAAATAATTAATAATATAATCAATAATAATTATATGTAATTTATAGAATATATATAATTATAAATAGTGTATTATTATATTCCTTTACTATATTATATTCTACATATCCATATCATAATATATATATTATACCCATTGTTTATATTATATATATTATATATATATATATATTATATATTATAACTTTATATAAATATATTATATACCACTTATATCTACTTTATATAATATATACTCTAATATAATAATATATGTTTGAATGTTATATCATTCCCAATACTGCTTGGTTCTTCCTAATACTACTCCCTCGGGCATAATGGTAAAACAAACCATACGTGGCTTAGAATAACAAGTTTAAAGAACAATGCAATATCTCCAATCTTATTTAAATACATTCATAGATCACAAAATCGAACTCCGCGTAAATATCGCTATCCTATAATCAGAGTATGTGAAACATTGTTGATGGAATCTCTAACCACCTAACTACCTCTTCAAGAAAAAGATGTCGCATCAGAGATTAAGCATATTTCTCCACACACAATTACGTGACTTTTTTTTTACGATGCAAATCTATGCGCTGATCTTAAAAGAGAAAAAGTAACGTTAGCACTATAACATAGATTTCATCCCTTATCGTGTGCTCTGAAATTTACTTCCTAAGATATCGATCCTTTCCTGTATTTACCACTTACAAAATATAGTCCTTTTCGTTCGAGGATTTGTTATTATTGGCTGAATTACCGTAAGTGGAATTATGGTGTTTTTTATTCATACTTCATCATTTATTATAAGCATTTTTCACATTGGCTCACGTTGAAATATCTTTTTCTCTAGTGTTGTTTTAGATTTTAATGTGATTTTATATATTTATATACATATAATTATTTTTTTATAGTTTTTTATATATATTATTATATATTATATAATTCACACTATATACCATATATTATACCATATCACTCACCTATATATTTAGAAAATTTCCCTGTCCGTTATTATATAAATATAATTTGTTATAAATTGTTTATAATTTATATAATATTATACTTAATATATTATATATATATTATAATTATTTGTGTATGTGTGTTGTTTAATCGTATCTAGTGTTATGATAGTTTAGCCACCTGTTTGCAATACCATGCGCCAAATTGTTCACAGACAGTGTTAGAGCTGCATATATATTATTATTATATATATTATATATATATTATATATATATTTATATATAATATATAATATTAATTATTAATAATAATATTAATTATATAATATATAATAATTAATTTAATAATAATATATAATTATATATATATATATATTTATATATATATATATTATATATATTATATATATATTATATATAATAATAATTATATATATAATTATATATTATATATATAATATATTAATATATAAAAATATAAATATATTAATATATTATAATATATTTAAATTAATTATATATATATATTATATAATATATATATATATATTATAATATAATATATATATTTATTATATAATATATTAAATAATAGTATATATATTATATATTAATATATATAGGCCAGCCTCAGTATAATGAATCATGCACTGTTATAAGTAATTTCTTTCATTTCTTATTGAAAATAAAAATAAAACATTTCTATATTTAACAAAGCAATTCTCGATTAAAGAGTATTCTGAATAATCTATTTATTTCTAAAATATTTATTTAATTCAACACATTATAATAACTATTTATAATTTTTTAAATCGAGGATAATGCTTCGGTGTTAAAGTACTTAATGACCTGTAAATTCTACATTACTTCCCCGAGAAAAATTAAAAATGACCAAATTTAATTATTTATAAGTTTTCGATATATCACTCACATTTCTGTGGGAAAATATTATTTTTTTCTTTTATTTAATATCATTTATTTTAGTAGGATTTCACGACGAGGCAGATGGGAGGACACGTACAGTCCCCCTGTAGTCTCACCCCGTATATAGCCTAGAGAATACCCCGAATCCTGCTCCACGTTATTTGGTTACCCGTGTGGATATTCTTATGTAAGAAAAAAGAATAATAAAATTTCAACATTTGTACACTTCGTGTAACTACTAGGAGTAGCTCGAATCTTCTTTATTATTATCCGACTGTGGTTCTGATTTCGTTCTATTCCAACTATTTATTAACTATTTTAAATTTTTTCCACAAAACTGTATTAATTTATTATTTATTTGGTTATTTTATTTCTATAATTTTGTAAAAAGTCGTACTGAAATGTTTTTGAAGGTATTTTCCATATGTAGTACCTGTTAATTGTATGTTGTTTTTTTTTTTTTTAAATCTTTGCAAGGTCGATCGAAGTTGGGTCATGGTTTCTTACTCATTACATATATTATTAGTAATATATTATTCGATTATGAGATATTATATATATAATATATTTAATTATTAGATATATTTATTAAAATATTTAGTTATTTAACAAGACGTCATAAACCTTCAATAATTTATACCTTTCATTTAAGCAATTGAATATCTTTCCTCATGAGTTAAGTGTTATATATATATATATAAAGAAATCGCAGAATATATCGATGTCTATTAATAATTTTTAGAATTCTCTGATATTTGGAAACACAGGACTAACTTCTAATGTGCAAATGATTAGGAAAGACTTCAAAAGCAAAAACAATTAAAGTTAATAGAGGAAGAGAACACTGCCTCACTATCGCTAATGAACACAAAATTCAATGATGTTCATTGACGATGCTTTTATTGATGGAAGAATTTCAATATAATTTCATAAGGAGTATGATTTGCGGGATAGAATTATAGTGTTTGAAATATGTTAGTTGCGACGCTACTAAAAAATGCATAAATATATTATCAGTATATTTGTTAAATACTTTTTTATACTTTTCTCATTTAAAAAATTCTGAAAATAAAATGAATTTTTAGTTTTCATTTTAAATAATTCCGTAAGAAACTAGGCTTAATTCTCCTAAAAATCTAAAAATCTCCCAAAAATCTCCCTGTAGCAATGCACCACTTATAATCATCCAATGCGCCATGTTTGGCGCATGCGCCAAGGATTGGCCACCATTTGGGTCTAGTGGCATGATGGGTAATCGGCCTACTAAAGATTACGGTTTGGGTTGGCCAATATATATAATATGTGATATTGAGTATATATAGTATATATATTATTAAATATATATATATTAATTATATATATAAATAATAAATATAATATGTATATATAATATGTATATATATATAATATATATATATTAGATTAGTTGAGAAATATAATAGTTATAATATGTGTGATTAGTGTGGCATAAAAACATAATAATATATTCACTAATCACTCATCAATTATATATACCGTAATATATGGGCTGATAATATATATATATAAAATACTGTTATTGATAATACAATATATACTATTAATATTGTAGAAATAATAAATACAACTAATCAGTCAAAATGACGTATTAGTTAATATATATATATAATATATATTATATATATAATATATATAATAATTATTTATATATGATATATATATGGATATATATATAATATAAAATATAATAAAGCTCTATTGATTTACATTGATAAATATATTATAATAATAATACTGGAGTTTATAGAAAGCAAAGAATAAGAATAATATAATATATACTATAATATATATATATAAAATATATACATATAATATTATCATATTATATAATATATAATATATCATTAATAGTAAAGAATATTAAAAATAATATACATTATTATCTACTATATACTATACGTATATATACGTATATATAACAATTAAAAGGTATATATATTTATAAAAATAGTATATATATAGATAAATAGTAAATATAATTATTAATTAGAATAATTTAAATAATAGTAAGGATATAAAATATATATAATATAATAGAGTTAGATATATATATATATCATCTATATTTTTACAAATAATATTATTAGTTCATTATAATTATATATAAATATGTATAAGAAAATAAAAAACTTAATATATATTAAAAGTATGCAGGGATAATATATATTATTATTTACTTATTAGTGGTAATTTATACTATATTATAGTAGAAATAAGGATATATATATATATATTTGAATTATTAAGAGATATAGTAATGAAAGATAATATACGAGCATGAAAAGAGAGATATATATAGAGAGAGAGATATATACTATATATATTTAATATATATATATATAGATAGATAATATATGATATATATTTAGAGAATATATAATATAGATATATATATTATATAGAAAGAGAGTGGTATAGAAATATATAGTTATATAGATATATAGTATATAGAGAGAATAAGAATATATATAATATATATATATAGTATATATAATATAAAAGTATATAATATATATATATTATATATATAAAGTATATATATATATTATATATATATATATATATATGATACTATATGATATATAGTAGAGATAATTATATATAATATAATATACGAGTAATATCTTTTGCTAATACGTATGTAATATATATATATATATATATTATATATATATATAGTATATATATATATTAATTAAACCTGCATTATTTTACTTAGGTTGGGAATCACTGATATATATAGTATAAATATAATTACTATAGGTAGAATATATGTATAGTAATAATATATACTATAAATATAAATATATATGTATATATATATATATATAAGGGTATATATATACTATAGAGGAATATATATATAGAAAAATATATAATATAGTTATAGAGATTGAGATTAATTTATCATATATTTAATTAATGGATTTGCTTATATATTAGATTAAAATAATTAATAAATTTATTAAATAGTATCGTGGTATTTGAGATAATAATAGATAATATAATATATAAGTAAAGAGAGTTAGGAGATAAATAAATATAATAAGTAAAAGGATAGAGAGTAAAAAATAGTATAAAATATATATAGTAATTAATTTTTTTAAAAAGATAATATAATGAGTAAAAGTTTTGTCCTGCGTTAAAGAAGAATGAGTGAATATTGCAGCAGAATATTCTTCAGTTTTAATAGTTAAGGGATAACAGCGATAAAAAATAAAAGAGTATATTATAATATATATATAAGTACTATATAGATATATATAAGAGTGAAAGGAGGAGGGGAAAGGCCTCCGAGAGTGGGGGAAAAAGCAAGGCAAACATTGACAACTGGTGCGTTGAGCCCTGAGATAGAGAGTAAAAGAAGGACGTATATGGTTCAACGGCTAAAAGTCCTGGGGCATTTAGATTAAAGTTTAAATAGGAAGAGATTGTAATATGAGTAGCATGTGATAGAATACAGAATGGTAGAAAAGAATTTGATACAAGGTAATTGGGATCATTGAGAGAGAAGATGAGATTGATCGTGAATATATAGAAGAGTATATCATATAGTATATTATAGAAAAGAGAAGATATAGATTTATATATATAGAGAGATAAGAAAAGAGAGAGAGAGAGAGAGAGAGAAGAGAGTATTAGAGAGAGAGATAGAGAGGACGGAGATGAAGAGATGAAGAGAGAGTTAAAGAGTTGGAATTTGAGCTATTTTTGACATTTGTTTTTAAGTGACAACATGTAAAGAAAAAGAATGTGAAAAAATTACAAAGTATATAATTGTTTATTATTAATTGCAGTATGATCTGATAAGAATTAGATTTTTATATTGTCTTCATAAAAAAGAGATAGAATTGTTAATGTAGCATAATATATTACGGCGACGATCTTTTCTGTTGAAGCAACCATTCAGAATTTATGAAGACTTCTTCTTTGATGAGACTTCGACGGTTTTGTTAGATGCAGCGCCGCAAAGCAGCTTGGTTTACACATCCGGACTATTTGAATAAGTGAATTGAAGGAAGAATATGACATAGAAAGAAACTGTACAATGAAGAAAGAGAAAGAAAGCCGATATATGTAATTAAACCCAAAATAATATTATAAGTTTAAGATACACACGCCGGTTGAAATTTCATGGTTTTATGCTCGTAGAGCAAAAAATTAATATATTTAAATAAATAAAAAATAATTGGAATATAATAATATTGAATGAATTAAATTAAATAAAATAATATAATTTTTTAGGGTATCGTTTCGTTTATTATACGTCAATTTATTGGGATGGATATAAAAATATTGAAACTTAAATTTTATATAATACTACATTAAAATTTTCATTGTAAAAAAGAATTTTTATCATATAAAATACGTCTCTATTAAAAAGTGTACAGAGGATTTATAAGTTTTTTTTGAAGTTTGGATAGTTTATGACTTAAGAATGATGAATTTGATTGTATAATGATATATGCAACCTGGCTTCGTAATACAGACAAAGGAATATATATTATATATGTGACTCACTTTAATTTAGTGTATATGATTAGTTGATGACGTTTCAAGGGTGTGTGTATTAGTTGTATATATTCTCAAAATACTTACAGAAAAAAAAGAAAGATTGCTGTAATGCTTAACATGTGAAAACGATTTGGTTAGATAATTCAAAATTGAGTTTATACAGAATATAATTAAACCTAACTAATATATATATAGAATAGATATTATTATAATTATATATTATATATTATATATATAATACTAATTAATAATATATATATATTATATTATACTATATATAATATATTATATACGATATATGATATATATATATGTTTACTTATTATAATATTAATTAATATATTAGTTATATTATATAATATAAGATTATTATAATTAATTGATAGAAAATGTTCTATATTTATATAAATTATATATATTTATTTAATTATATAGTGGAATGTCTCCATGAATCGCTCGCTGATTCATTATATCATCATATATATAATATATAATATTAATTATTATATAATATATATATATATAATATATATATTATTATATATATTGATATATTAATATAATTATATAATATATTAATATATAAATATATTATATATATATATATATATTATATATATAGTTAATAATTAATAATTAATATATAGTTTAATATATTTAATAGTTATATATATATATTATATATATTTAGATTATAATTATAATAATATAATATATATATTAATATATATATATAAATTAGATAATTATTAATTATTATATAATATTAATTTAGTAATTAATTATATTAATTATATATTATTATATATATATTATATTATATATTTATTTATTTATAATATAAAACTAATATATAGTATATATATATATATATATAATATATATATAGTAATAATATAACTATAATATATATTAAGTTATATATATTATTTATATTAACTATATATTATATATATATATTATATTTATATATATATATTATATTATATATTATTATTATATATTATATACATACATGTAACAAATGTGTCAGGTTGAGTGCCGGGAGAGGGGGAGTAAAAAGCACTATGTTTTCAACGCAAAGTCTCATTGCATGTATTATATAAGAGATTTTTATATAAATATAATTATAATATAAAATGATAATACAATGTTTTATATATTTCAAGGGTATTATATTGTCATGTGGAAAATGTATATATATGGATTCGTAATATTTAGGGCATAATAGTAATATAGATATATATATGTATATATACTAATATTATATATTATATATATATATAATATATATATTATATATAATAATAATATATATTAATATATATATTATATATATATATATATATATTACTTATTATATAATATATATATATATAATAGGATATTATATATTTAATATATTAGGGTTAATCCTATATTTATATTTATCTCAGTGACTTCTTTTATTTATTTAAACGTAATTATTCACCTTATTCTTATATGTTTATATGTTACAATAATTATAACTCCTCTTAAGTTTATATAAGCAGTTACTTTGGGAGGAATCCAGTAGAGTTTAGCGATTTATATCATAAACTAATGTCTATTAAGTATTGTTTGCTTGAATTGAGTTAAATCTCGAAATGGTTGTACATTTGAATTCTCTAGGTTAAAAATTATAGGCGGTTTTATTTAAAATGTATATATGATATATATATATAAAAATATTAATTGTATTTAATATATTAATATTATTATTGATTTAATTACTTATATAATTATTTATATATTTATATAATTTAAGTTTATTAATTTTTTAATTTATGTATTATAATTATATTATTTATTTATTATTATAAGTATTATGTTTATATAATATAATTATTTAATTATTATTTATAATTGATTATTTTATATATTTTAATTATTATAGTATTATATATTATTATTTATTTATATTATGTAATATTATATTATATAATGTAAATTATTAATTTTATTTTATATTTTTTATTATATATTAAATTATTATTTTTAATTATTTAATTATTATCTTTAATTATTTATTATGATTAATTTAAGTATATTAGATATTAAATTATTTTGAGCACCAAAATTGTTTACAGTATTATGTGATTTATCAAAACTGTACTAGAGCGTAGGATGTGAGTATATAATATATTTTATTATATATGTTTTATCCATTTAGAAAATATAATTTATTATCGTTACTGACTTACGCACTTTAGATTTTTCCATACTTTCCTTATTAGTTTAGCGGTCTTATTTAAAGCACATAGGTTGATTTTAAGCTTACACGTAACAAGTTTCATAATAGTAAAAGTGTTTTTGTATTACGGTTTTATAATTATGATATTTCTCTGATACCTATGATAAGTGTATGTACTAGAGATGTAACACTATTTTTGTGGACTTTCCCTTTCCGTAGTATAGTGTTACTCATACGACAAATTGTAACTTCGTAATACGCTAGCCGTTTTGGTAATGAGTATGTAAACCTGTTAATTACATTGTATTAATTAGATTATTATTATATTTGAGTTGTAATTTCTTAGTTTATATATAATTATAATTAATGATATGATATTATTGATAAAATTATTATTTATTATGTATATATTTTATTGATTAATGATTTAATATTTAATGGTATTTATTTATTATATTTAATTTATATTATAATAATTTTTTTGATTTTATATATTATAGTATTATATTATTATATTATTATATTAGTAATATTATTATTATTAATATTATATATAGTTATATATATTAATTATTATATATATATATATTATGTAGAATTACTATTTATTTATTTAAGTTAATTTAATTTATTTATTTACTCACATGAAAACCTTTTTTTATATTAAAAGATAAAATATTATATCATAATTTCACTTTTCGCTAAGTTCTAAAAAATGAATATATATTTTTTAGTATTATAGTAATATATGATAAGTGTACGAATTTATACGTATTAATGTCAAATTGATGGGGTCCAAACTTCCATCAATTCGTCAAGTTCTAGCAGTGTTAATTTTAGTATATAATTAAATGTTCTAAGATGTTAGATGAACTATTAACTATTCAATGAAAAGCACATGACCTAGCTAGATTTGGATGAGTTATAGTAAGTAATTTATTTTAGGGATGAAAGTCATTAGAGAATACCTACGAAGATTACTTTAAAATCACTAATAATTTATTGTTATATAAACAACTAGTTGATTAATTTGATATTTGAATGTTTGGAGTTGATGTTTTGTAAAAATTCGCACCTCATAAGTTAAACCACAAGGAAATTATATATTCACGAGATATTTACAGTGAAGAAGGGAATTTTTCACAAGTACAATTTGCAATAATTCTTCTAATTGCACAGTGACATGATTAATGCACTTGATGATTAATATTTAATAAGTTTTAGAAGGATAATAGATAAAAATTTTTTATTCACTACTAATTTGCATTAGAGAGAAGACTTACAAGCCGACCCTCTAACTTCTAGCAGAAGATAATGATAAAAAATACTTACATTACAGGAGAAAAGATAGAAGGATAGTTAAACCTAATAGGGCTTTTGGAAGAAAGAAAGTCGTATTAACACGTTTATTTAAAATATTTATATTAACATAATTCAACATTTATGCATTATCAACTATATTTTAGGGCATATCGACTTTTATACATATTCCAGAATTAAACAAGTATGATATCGCTTTGCAAGTTTGATGGCCCCAGAGTGACACAAACAATCAAGATTTCTCTTTATTATTGTGCACAGATTGTGATATTTCATCCAATTAGTGTAGGGAGATGAAATCTAAATAATATATTTTGTGAAGTCAGGTTTATCTTTTCTAGTATTAAAATAGTATAAATATAATTAAAATTATAGTACTTCAATTGAATGTTATAATAATAAATAAATAAACCTTATAAATGAATAAACCTTAGTTATAGTCAAAGTCACATTATATCTGTTTTACTTTTTGACGGGGAATTTTGCAGCGAAAAGGTGCACACAAACGCCATGCATACACACACAAAATGATCCGAAAATTATAACATTGGATTGAAATACTGTAATTTTAATTATATATATATATACACTATGGTTTTAATAACAAGACTTCGATTCTTTCACAAGATCAACAAAGCATGGAAACTTTGGATCATTTGTATAAGTATCATCTTCTTTATCAGTTGCATATAAGCTTTCAAATGTAAATGGTCGAGAATCTATAACATGTCTTGTATACAACACTAAAACAACTCTAGAATGAAGTTTGTAGCAGACATTGAAAACTGATTTATGTAATGGAAGTCCAACAATATTAAAAATAAGTGCAAAAATATTGCTTCCACATCAGAAAGAAATTTAAAATGCATCGCGAGACTCAGAAATATTTATTTATTACATCGTAAATAATAGCAACATATAAAACATGAATTTTATTACACATGGTAATAAACCAACGTCCAAATTTATAATACCAAACAACCAAACAAGTATTGACATCTTAAATCAATTCAATTTCACATTACTACTAAATATTTTGCCATAATCATACTATTTACACACTTTTAAACAATAAAATAATAATTACTTATATATATATATATAAATATATATATAATATATATAATATATAATTATACTATAAGAATATATATATATTATATATATTATATTCCTCATATTATAGATAACTATACTGTATAAGTCTCAATTCTGGAACCGTTTCTATTTACGTATATATATATATAATACTATAGTATAATATAGTATATATAATTATATATTATTATTATATATATTTATTAATAACTTATATTATATATATATATATAATATATATATATATATATATGTTATATATACAAATTATTATAGATATATATATATTATTGAATTATTATAACTATATATATTAATATATATATATTAATTTATATATATATAACGTATCATTAATATATATATATATAATATATATACAGTAACGGGTATGTGACGATCAAACACAAATTGCATTAGATAAACAATAACATTAAATGTATTGTGAAGCTGAAAAAAAATTTACCATTCAACACCATAATAATACCCCGCACGGCTTTCCCTTAAACTAAGATAATGGTCGATCGGAAAACAATGTATTAATTGCAGGTGCCCCAAAATGAACTTACTGATTCCAGTTTATAAAGATTCTTAATTTAATTATTTAGCCGTGAATACAAATTAAGCTACTCCCCCTCGCCTTACTCACAATATTACATAAAAACAGACCTGCTTCTCTTCGCCGTTTTACTAATATATATATATATTATTATATAATATATATATATATATTATAGTTTTTATAATATATATATATATTATAATGATATATATATAATTTAAACGATAATATATATTAATATATAATATATATATGATAATATATATATAATAATACATATATTTATATATTACAATATATAATTTTATATATTTATATATATACTATATATATACATAATACATATATACTAATAATATATAATATATATAATAATATATATATATATAACAAGTTATTTAAAAAACTTAATAATAGTATAATATTATTATATTATAAAATTTATATATATATAGACTATATTAAAATAATATGAAACACTGTTTTTCTTATTTTTATAATAAATAAATAAAATACTAATTTATTATTATTTATATATTTAATATGGCATTTTTATCATAACTGTTTGTTTGTTATATTTATTATTTTATTTATTTTATTATTTTATCTAAGTATTTCTTTTATCTTTATATATGATTTTATTTTTTATTGTTATTTTATTATAATATTATTTAATAATTATTATTTGAATTATTATTCTGATTATTATTATTATTTTATTATTCTTTATTTTTATATTATTAATTATTATTGTTATTATTATTTGCTTAATTTTAGTCTTTATATTTGTAGTTTTATTTACGTTGAGCCATTTTAAATTTTTGCATACTAGACTATAGTTAAGTACATTCATTTTCACATGTTGTAAAATAATAACAACCAACTAGTAGTTCTAAGTTGGTCAGTTATATTGTAATTTATTATAATGTCAACAGATTCGATCAGATATAGTGAAGAGATGCAAACATTATTGTGACCGAGTTTATTGTGAATTATTTTATATATTATAATGTGATAATGTGTTATATTCTTATAAATATATTTCTATTATAATGATTGATTAATTGATACTTTTACTTTTCAGAAAACTATAGTCTGGTGATTATAAAATAAGATGTTATGAATATCAAATTTTAGTCGATATTACGTACTTCTTCATCCTATATATATATATATTAATAATATATTATATATTTAAGTGAATGAATTTTAAATTAATATATATTATATATTATAATATTATATATAATATATTATTATATAATTAATTATTATAATATATATATATAATATATAATCTATATAATAATTATTTATAGAACTTATATATATATTCCATTTATAAAGTCTCTTTTATTTGTGTGTGACAATTTTTATAATACATTACTTCTTACCTTAGGTTACGTTTAGATTGATGTTGTCTTAATGGAGGTGAAAGATTATATACTACATTATTCTAAGAGATCGAAGCTGAAGATTTTCTTTTTTTCTTATATTTAGGAAATTAGATTAATGAGAAAGTATGAGTCCAGTATATTCATTTTATAATTTTTGTATTCGATGATTATATAGATGATTATGATAATATAATAATATATTATAATATATATTTATATAAGAAAAATATATATATTATATATATAAATATATAATATATATAATATATATATAATATATAATATAATATATATATTATAATTAATATATAATAGTATTATTATATATATATGATTAGATATATTAATCATGGCAGTGTATAATAAAACAGTTTTCATTTATTATATATGTATATAATATTATTTGTTAGTTTTAGTTTTTATATATTTAACTTCACTATAATGAACAAACTAGAATATAAATAGGTTGAATTAAGTAAAAGCGTTTAGTCAATGGAATTGCTCACGAATTAGTTTTAAGTGTAGAAAAGATATGAAGCAAAACCCCCTCCATATGAAAAATATTACCATCGTTAGGATCATTAAAAACTGATTGCTCGAATAAGAGAGAGTAGATTATATAGAGTGAAGAGATAAATAAGATGAGTAGATGAGAGGATATATGAGTTAGTATAAAGAATTTCAGATGAGACACGTCGACGAAAGAGGCGAGGAGCTAATTTCGTCATTTAGGCACTTCCGGAGCCAGTGATGAGTTGAGAGGAGAGAGAAGAGTGTTAAAGATTCGGGATGAGCTAGAGAGAGAATGATTTTGCGAAGGAGAGAGAGAGACCCGAGAGAGGAGAGACCTGATTAGCGCGACGCGACGACGCCAAATTTCGAGGACAGAGGGAGAGAGAGGAAGAGAGAGGAGAGAGAGAGAAGAGAGAATTCAGAAGAGACAGACGAGAGAGGAGAGAGATGAGAGAGAATAATAAGAATAATTGATGGGAACAGAGAGACGAGAGAGAGCAGAGAGAGAGAGAGAGAGAGAGAGAAGAGAGAGAAGAGAGAGAGAGAAGAGGAGAGAGAGAGAGAGAGACGAGAGAGAGAGAGAGCGAGAGAGAGAGAGATGAAGAGAGATGAGAAGAAGAGAGAGGAGAGAGCGAGAGAGAGAGAGAAGAGAGAGAGAGAGAGAGGACGAGGGGAGCAGGAAGGAAAGCGAGAGAGAGGAGAGAGGAGAGAGGAGAGAGAGAGAGGGAGAGAGAGAGAGAGAGGAGAGAGAGAAGAGAGAGAGGGGCGCAAGAAACGATGGAGGAGGGGAATGCTAAGGGATGGAGGAGCGAGTGAAAAATGGAAAGGTGCGCTGCAGCCGTGGCTCAAACATGGGACCGATGTAAACATGCAAAGGAAGGAGCGAGCTAAGAGAAGTTTTCGCCGAAGTTCACTAAAAAAAGAACGATATGGAAATTACAGCGAAGCCTCTGGCAAGGGTTGATTAGGGAATGGGTAATACGAAACTGTAACATATTTTACCTTACGCAAAATATAAAAGCTAAATTAATTATTTGTCCTTGCACATATGTCAATATGCAACAGAGAACCATTAATATATATAGATATATTAATAATATATATAAGGTATAGTATATTAATAATAGTAACACACAAATATAAATATAAGTATAGATATTACCCATATAATATCATAATATATAATTATTATATACCAAATAAAATAATATAAAAAAATAATAGTGGCTTTAAAGTGGTCGACATTAAGATGGTTAAAGTTTGTTCTTTCTGAACAGAATCGTTTTATGGGGAATATTTGTTTAGATTTGTCTTACCTTAGAGGACACCGCCATTTTGTAATCGGTATTACCTATACTCACTATATAGGATATTAGATATACATGGACATTTGGTATATGACATCCGAATGTATTAAATATATGTCTCTAGCTAAAAAAAAAAAATAAGGATAATAAGATATTATTATATATATATATACTATATATATTATATATTATTAAATATATGGATTGATTCACCCTTGCGTAAAAAAACTATTTAAGGTAAAATTTTACAATTTAGAACAATTAGATACATCCGCAAAGATTGAAAGACGGACTTAGTGTAGCAGTAGGCACTGTCAAAATACTAATTTGTTTGGGGGTTGCTACACTATAATGTACAATTTCAAAACTTATGCTAGCTGCCCGATTACTCAATTATTTATGATATGCTGCAATTATTTAGCAAAAACCACAAGTATTACTTCATTTAATAAACTATAAAAATATTCCAAGTAAAAGCAGTTTTTAGGAATATTGCTCATATAAATATCTAGGTGGTATATATATATATATAAATAATATATATATATTATATTATATTATATACATAGTATATATATATATATACTATTATGATAATTTATACTTATTATTAATATTGATATATATATAGTCATAACCACTCGCGTATACCGCTTATATAGATATATTTATATAGTGTACGGAGTATCCCTCAAAATAATGCATTAATAATCCAAGATAAGCACAGCTGAACCATAAAAATTATAGTCTCTCTCTCCATCTCACAATAAACAATCGAAAGAAAATACCAGTTGAGCCTGACTTTTTGTATCGATAATAATTACATTTTTTAATTGTTTAGAGAGCAGAGCAATTGTCCAACCTCATTTTCGTCGATATGGAACATTAAGACCACTCACATGTGCTTCCCTTTACTCACAACGGAGGATATATTAACGTAAAAAGACGTAATCATACAGTAAAACGCAGGTTACTTGTGAAGCCTCTTTTTAACCGGATGGAAAAAGATTTTTATTGGGAAATTGGATCTCCATCGCACGAGCTGTAGTTTTATTATAATATAGTGTTTTTATCTTAGTTCTATATAATATATTTTATATAATTTTCTATCATACTTTATATCTTGATTTATGTAATAACTGTATTTTACGCTGCCGAATTTTGTAAACACGTATAATCTCTGGTTCTTGCCGATTTTCTGTCTGGGCGCAGTGTTTTTTTAAATAAAGTTTTGTTTCTTCTTGTGAAGAACCTCAGCTTGTTTTAGTAGGTTGCGAGTGTCGAGCAAAAGAGCTGAATATATCGTTTAATAAGTAATAACTTATAACTTATATAACTTATAACTTTGCGTTAAAATAATATAGTATGAGATTTTATAAAATATTTCATCCAAAAGAGCAATTTTATTACCTACAGAATATCAAACTTATGCAGAATTCATCACTTACAACGGTGAAAGTGGAGGCAACAACAGAGAAAAGTGATAACTCATACACTTGCCACTTGTATAAATATATATTATATATCATATATAACACAAAATATTAATACTATTAATATATTATTATATATATAATATATTATATTCGTTTTATAGTACAAATATATATAATATAATATATATTTTATTATAACTATTATTATATAATATATTATATAATACATCGTTACTATAACGACACTTAACGTAACTGTACTATATATACTATCGTTATAATTATATATAGGTACTTAGGGAGTACATATATTAAAAAGAATACAATCACTATCTGGACAATTAAATTTAATCAGTATACTAACTTATATCGATAGGAGAAGAGTTTATTAGTACTGAATATATTATATATAATATATAATAAACGTATATTTAGTTATATATATATTATTATAGTATATATATAACGTATAAATATAATAAGTATATATATAGTATAGTATATAATAAGAGAAGTATACATATAATATTAAGATATTAGATGGTATGGAACATACAGAAAACTAATTGAAAAATAAGGTACAATTTTCTTAGACCTGTTTTATATTTGAATTTCTATTGACATATTTCTAAAAGTATTTAAAGTCAAAATAGACGAGAGACATCATAAAAATACAAGATATATAAAAGATAGTGTGAAAAATAGTAGTAATTTCTGTTTATTTTCTAAATTTAGCGTTTAAAAGTTTAGTCTCATCTCTCAGTCTCTACATTTCACTCTCTCTCTCTCTCTCTCATCTCTTCTCTCTTCTCTCTCTCTCTCTATCACTCCTCTTCTCTCTCATTCTCGCTCCGCTCTCTCTCTCATGCTCTCTCTCTCTCTTCGTTTCTCTCTCTCTCTCTCTCTTCTGTCTCTCTCTTCTACTTCGCTCATCTCTCTCTCTACTCTCCTGCTCGTCTCATCATAATTCTCATCTCTGCCTCTCTCTGAATTGTTTCTATATATATATAGAGTAATAATTAATTAATTATATTAATATAAATAATAGTTTTAGATAAAATAAAGAAATGATAATAATATATATTATATTATTATACTAATTTATTAGTGATATAACGATATTTTTTATATTGAATATATTTGTGCAAAAAATGTAAGAGAAACTTTTGAAAAAAGCGGCTACTCTGAATTGAGCCTTGGCAACGTCTTAAATGAAGATGTTCATCCAAACTTATTTATTAAGCCAAACTAGATTTCACTTCTGACCTTTCGAAGAAAGTCTCTTATAAATATGTGGCCACAAATTTATCTATCAATTTCCAGGCTGCAGAGGATTGGAACTAAACAATAATATTTGGTTGGTTGTTATTTGCTAGGTACTTTTGACGTTGACTTTTTTTGTTTTCGTTTTTTTCAAAATTATTGATATCTTTGGTATCTTACTCTAACATTGAAACCTAAATTTAAATTATATTTTTAATTGACGCAGCTCATTTCCTATTGGATATTCATGTCTGTTATAGCATTATAAATATATAAAAGTCATATTACTGATATAAATTATATATATAATATATCTAAATAACTATATATATATATATAGTATATAAATGAAATATAATATATATCATAAATATATATATATGTAATGTTACATTTAAATATGTAATATATGAAATCTCTAGCCCGTCTATAGAATATTTAATGGCTGCTAGAAGCTAAAATCCGTTTAGCAAAATTAGGTTAGGTTAATATTAGGTTGTTTGGTTAGGTTAGGGTAATAGGTAGTTAGGTAGGAATTAAAGATTGGCTCCAAAGATTTTAAATTATTTACTTTAACATTATTAAAATAACGAGACATTAATTTTGATTATTCGCGTACTGGCAGTCAACACTTATTCTCTAGGGACAATAGACATATATATTATTTATTATATGTATACGTATATATAGTATATAAAATATATAAGATATAATCAAGTATAAATTACTTATAATTAAGTACATATAAATAAATAAAGACTCTTCAGCTTCTTTCTTTTTAATATTTATAATGTAAATTATTATAACTGGGTATAGGCCGTATATCTATATTACTATATATATATTGGTCTGTATCTACTTATATATATTATATATATATATATATGTATTAATACTAAATCATTAATCTTATAGTCTTTTTTGAGCCATCTTAAAACGTTTGAATGGTGACGCTTTATTTCTTTTCAGAATGCCTTCTTGCCGACTTCCTTCTAATAGCTCTTATGTTAATGCAAGAATGACTGCAATATTCTTTACTTTGTAATGTTTGAATAACCTTGTGGAAGTGAATTTGTATACGGAAATTAAAATATAAAAGATAGAACTATCGCAGAATGGGGGACCGCAATTCTGTGTGGATGTCAACAAAAAGACTCTCTCTTTTCCTTCCCTCTCTCACGACTTATTAGATGATATTATCAATAGTGTATTAATATTTAAGTAATCTCATTAATATTCTTTAATTTGGCTAAATACAAACAATTACTTATTCGATAGTGTCGCAATATTTTGTGGTTTATATGTAATATATTAATTTAGAATGAAAATATAATATATATAATTATTTATAATAATATTATTATATATTTAATATAAATTATAATATATAAATTATATAGTTGTAATATATTAATATATATGATACACCTTCATGTGTATATTATATAGATATATATATTATATGCTATATATATCAAATATATATATATATATATTATATATTATCTATATTAATACTATATAAAAATATATACTTGCTCAGAGGTTAGAGCACTCGCATATCAACGAGAGGGCCTTGATTTTCAGATGAAAAAAAAAAAAGCAGTGCTAAAACAAATGAAACAAAGGGTTGTGGGGGAGAAGAGTGTGGCTTACCCTCTTTTAAGCTCTGCTCTCGTCTCAGCTCAGACAACGTGTTAATGAGTACATTGATAGCATTAGCTTTTGACTTCTATATGAGGAGTAAACTGTACCGGCATCGCAACCGATAGTCCTGAGCCAGAGGCCGGGATGTGTTAGGGGCAGTTAGGCCCGGTACTGTAACCCCAGGAATTCTTCAATGGGATAAATTCCACCTGGATTAGTCGTGGTTTTCCTATGAAGGCCATGACCTTCCTGGGGGAGGACAGTTATGTATATATATACTGACGCGGATATATATATAATACATATATATAATATATATATATATTATATTATATATATATATATATATACTTATATATAGTATATAGTATATCGATATATACCCTATATATAGATAGAATAGATATAAATACCCGCAGAATTTTCGACATCTGTAATCATATAGAATATAGAAGTTTTCAGCACAGGTACGGTTTAATTTAAGGTCTGTTGCAATAGTGCGAATTTCGACCGATAGTGACTTAATGTTGTCGGCCTCGGAGATATTGCATTAAAGGTATCTCGCGAATTTCAATATGGAATGACCACCCTCTCTGCGCGCTGCGCAATAATCGAACCCTTAGTCAATCGCTTAGCAAACCTGTTCTTAAAGAAATTTGATTGATATCTCTCTCTCTCTACTCTCTTCTTCTCTCTCTCGACATCTCTCTCTGCTCTCTCCTCCTCTCTCTCTCTCTCTCTTCTCTCCCTCTCGCTCTCTGCTCTCTCTCTCTCTCGCTCTCTCTGTTATATATCTATATCGTATATATATATACTGACTTATGTATACTATATACGCGTATCTAAGCATATTCAGCATTCCCCCTTTAAATATTGTAATTCGAAATGACTCCTTATATATATATATAGTCCCTGTTTATCCTATAGATTAATCGTCATATTATATATATATAATAATTCTTTCTTTTATTTTTCTCTTTTGTGAACATTATGCAAAAGCGTAGGGAAATAAATTCTGGAGTTTAGCGCTCTCAGGTTTTATGTAAGAGCGACTGGAATGCTGGAATTACATCTGGTCGCGAGATAATCAATATGTCAAAAGATGACCTGAATTCATGTTAAAAAGAAGGTTGTTGGTAATCGTCCGGCAGCATAAAGCTTCTGGCAGGATTTGTTGAGCACCAAGCCCCTCTCTCTCCCGTTCTTCCTTGCTAGCTTTAACTCCTAGTTTCTTAAGGGGGGGGACCGAGGGGAATCCGGGCTAGGCTTATGGAGATTGAGGTAGATCTTGTCGAAGAAGATTTCATTATCGCATTTTCTCTCAAGCCTCTCATGACACTCGTGCTCAATCGGTTTTTTTTTTTTTTTTGTGAGGGTGACTGCTGCTCTCCTCTTCTATGGGCTTAGAAGGTAGACGCTGAACAATATTGGGTCTGATTATTTATCTTCTCAGCATTATGTTTAAGTTTCAGTCCGCCTCTCAATTTGCACCATAATTCGCACAAAATATCGACATGATAAGCCGTTTATATTATAACAAATCATGGATTTTTTATCTCTATAACTCTGTTCGCTTTACATTTTGTTGAGCCCGCTTACTGCTCATATACTATAATATAATATATATATATATAATATCATTAGACGCTAGATAGTACTACATAGTCGCTCGCTTCATTTCAGTACTAGTATATTAGTGTACTCCTCTCGTATACGCTAGTACCTTATGACTATCCCTATTATATATATCTATATATTACTCTCGTACTTGTATCTATGACCCGCATCGCTTTCGGTGTATAAGGGTAAGTCATATATGTATATGATATACTATACTGATATGTATAAATTAATATAAGTTAGGGTATACCTTTAATTATATATAGGTTATTTAATATATATATTATATATATATATATTATATAGCTATATCGGTACAGGTATAGCCATTGGTATATGAAATTTTTTGAATCGACGTTTTTTCAATTTCGATCATATATATATAATATAATATATATTATATATATTTATATTATATAGTATTATTATATATATATATTATATATATATATATATATATATATATATATATATATTATAGATATATATAATCATAATCATAATCGGAATCCGGCAAATTTTGGATTCGAATCCGAATCCGTGTGTGTGGAATATTCGAATCCGAATTCCGAATCCAGCACCTTCGGATTAGAATCCGAATCCGTGTTGTGAAAATTCTCGAATCCAACCGAATCCATGTAAAAAGCTTGAATCCGAAGCCGGTCTTCCAAGAATTTTTTATACAAAATAAATACAACTGAAAATAAAATTATGACCTATTTTCTTTTCAAAATATTTATATTAGTAAAATAAATGGTTTTTTTCTTTTAAATTTTTTAACTGCCTGATATACATATATTTTCCATCTTCAATAATTTTTTCATTATATAATTTATATTATTATATAATATATATATATATATATATATAATTATTTATATATATATATATAGTTATATTATAATATAGTATATATTAGTATATATATATATTTACTTATATAATAGTATATTATATTATATTAGATATTTTTTTAAATAATTTCTAAGCTTTTTATCAATATTTGATTTTATTCTTAGCTTGACCTTTTATAATTTTTGTTTTAAAAGTCACGTCAACACGACTAAATTCATGGACTTTAGAGCAGAGTGGCGCCGTAAGAAAATGCCAACGAATAAATATTAAAATTTATTTTGTAATTATTCTTTATAAATTTATTTAGTATTGTCCAATGTTTCAGAGTAACTCTATTTCTCCTATGGCGTTATTGCATTCAGCCAATTAATAATAGAAATATGCATCTAGACTGGTGTTAACAGTTAGGTTGTTGTCAAGTTTTGTTCTACCTTTTAATATCTTTATTTCGATTACTTTTTTTAATGATTTTTTTGGACATCCTGTAGAAAACAAAGAAATAAGACTCGGATTCGAATCGGATTCGGAATTTTGCGAGCCACGAATCCGTATGCGTTAAAATGTTCGAATCGCGAATGCGGTGTATCAATGTTGATACCAAGCACCTTCGGATTCGATCCGAATCCGAATCGTGATTCGCCATCACTGATAATATATGATTAATATTATTATATATATCTATATATTATATATATATATATATAGATATATATATATATATAATATATAGTATTATACTATATACTAGTATATATATATTATATATTTATATTAATATATTTATATATACGTACTCGAGTGAAAAATGTTAATTAGAGCACTCGCACAGCATAGCGAGAACCTCGAGGTTCGAGAGAACCTAGTCGGTGAGAGAATGTGGTTTATTGGTTGACATTAGAGATCTATATTTGTCGTCTTACTCATTCAGACGTAAAATTCTGTACACTCCCCCCCCCACACACAACACACACCACCAATTGAAGGTAGCGAGACTTCCCCCCTACATGAAGAGCTTTATATATTATAATATATATATATATATATGATATATAATTATATGAATATAAATAATATATATATAGATTATAGATTATAATATTATATAATAATATTAATAATCATATTTATCGTTAATATATGTATATATATATAATTTTCTGAAAATTATAGTTATTATTGATAAACAGAAGGTATTAATTATATAGTATAATATATATATATATATTATATATATATTTATATATATATATTATATAATATTATATAATATATGAATATATGAATATATATCTATATATAGTAATATATATAATCATATTATATCGACAGATAAAAGTATTATATGTGAATTTTTAACTTACAACGTCTTCGTGTCTCCTCTGTGGTAGTGGAGGAGGTTGGGTAGAGTTCAGAACAGCTCCCGGTGTCGATGTCTATGAAAATATTATTATTTTTTTCAGTAAGATGAAAAGAAACTGAGTAATGAATTCCAAATATATTACATAGTCGGTCCAACACGAAAGACAAGTAATATGCAAACCTTTTAAGTACTCAAGAAAATTAACGAGATGGAAGGAAGTTAAGTTTTTATCACTCAGCACACGCTCCTTTATTACTATTGACATCGTAGATAGGATATTTGACATGCATTGTTTTGGTAACAGATGATATGTAACGATAAATACTTTGCATGCTTAATCCTCATCAGACACTAAAGCATAATCTCTTTCCATCCCCCCGAAAAAAAAATTTACTTTCAACATATGTTTATAATTATATATAGTATATTATAATATATATATATATATATAGAGATAAATTATAAATAATATTTAGATATATAATATATATTTATTATATATACTATATATTATATATATAATATTATATTATATTAAAAATTCGAAACTTTACTGCCGGCTTGCTATGATCCATGATCTTCTTTTTACATAATCTGCAACATTCGCGGTCTTTATTGCAATTTGCACTTTGTCGAAAACCACCTTTCCTCCTCTAGCCAACCTAACTTCATGTTCTTGACAGAGACTCCATCTCTCTCTTAATAACTCTTATTGTTTCTATCCTCAATTTAAGGCCAAAAGACGATGTTGCACGCTGACTCTGTCTAATCTCTTTCTTGCCGTCGTCGAACTTACTCCTTTGAGGATTAATAATAAGACTTGTCAATATATATATTTTATCTTTCTCATTCCTATTCTCAGACCCCTAAACTTAACCGCTATGCACAATCTTCTATATACAATACTGATAAAGTCTGGAACACAGTTCGTTCTTCTGTTACCACACTTCTTATAACTCTTAACACTTTAAAACGCCGTGTTTCGATCGGTCCATGTTATTCCTCCATTGATCTAGTTTTGATTAAAACTTTCCAATTCTGGTGGTGTTCAGCGATGCTCCTAGCATTTCCCACCAGTGGAAATAATTTATATATATATATATATATATATATATATATAAAGTAGGGTTTGTATCACTTTATATGTAATAGTATATTATTTATAGTAGATATATATATTTATATATATATAGATATATATATTATATATATATAGTAATAATGGATTATATATTACATACGATTATGCAAAAGTTCAGGGGGTTTTGACACTTTTGGAGAGTCAGTATAGGTGTGTCACCTCGGACGCTCAAGGTCGTTTCAAGGTTTAATTCAGTACGGGTCTATTGCAAGCGACGAAGCAAACATATATCATATATAAGTATATAATATTAGATAAATAATATATAATAAAAAGTAGATGTAAAATATTAGTATATATATGTATAAAGTATATAATATACTATTAATATTTAATATAGAAATATAATCACTCAATTAATGTCAAGTTTAGGCTACTTGTATTTAAGTCTTATATTGATTTAGGTTAGGTTAGCTTTAAACCTAACCGTAATCTACTAATAACTATAACCTTAACTAACAAATCTAAAACAAAATTAATAGAACAGCTGCCATAAACTGCCCTATTATAAACTATAATACTTATTTAATATAATATATATATATAATATTATAGATAAAAATAAAGATATATATATAAAATAGAGATAATATATAATAATAATAAAGATATTAGTTAATAGTTAATAATTAATTATTAATATTAGTAAATTATTATATATAATATATTATATAATATAAAATAGTAATAATACTTATATAATATGATTACTATTTTTGCTCGTGGCTTGCAAATAGGATCGTTGATGGAGTTAACCTTGACGACCTTGGAGCGCCCTCGAGGGAGACTATCGAACCATAATAAGCTGATACTTTCCAAAAGGTTATCAAAACTCAAGAACTTTTTGCCATAGTATAAGATTATATATGAATTAACGCTATATAGACTATAATATATATTATATATAGTCTTATATAATACCAGCCTACTTAGTACTATATATAGGGTAGGGATTATACTATAGTACCTCAGGTGACACATAAGCACGTTATCTTCGTACCATTTAGTTAATCTGTCAAAACAGCAGTCTACTATAGGGCATAAGGAAAACAAGGCCGCGATTGAGCTATTACTTAAATTTGCCTATTGTGTTTTTACAGGTAGGTGCGCTCGAAGCTAGTAGAAGTTGTTAATTATCAAACTTCCCTTGCATTGCACTAATTTTGTTGGCCAGAGTCGACGTTAACGTTCTCGTGTTAGCATGTTTTGCAAGGAACTTCTGTGCTACAAGGCTGAAGACGCTATATCTTCAGTGCTTCTACTTCGAAACAACTGTGCATTATACCGTGATTTGATGCAATTTCAAGATATTTAGGCACAATTCGGATATTTAGACTTGGAACCACTAACTGTGTATTAGAAAATGGAAGAGGATTATAGAGAATTCATGGCTCAAAACGCTGCACATAAGCGCTCCACTTCAATGTTCCGTATACAATAGGAGGAACAATTTATTTGCTCCCAGGTCACTTATCTGGTGAAAGAAGCAATGTCAGTTATTTGTTCTCTGCTCAGCTTTCGTACTTTCACACTCAATCCCTCATAGGTGTCCCATTATCTATCTCCTGAAATAGTGATCTAACCTCCATCGGCTTTATTTAAATGAAGGCTTGGCCCATTGCGAGGAATTAACTATACCCACTTGCCTGGAGATATGATTAAGACGTTACGAGTCGATCGACAAAGAATACGATCTTCCATCTTAAGAAAACTTGATGGTATCATTTCTTGTTATTATAAAGCGTAGTTCTAGACATGCGACAGCTATATCACATTGTAGGCGTCAGCGGACAGTTGTTTATAACGTCTAAATGGTGTCTGAACCGCCACTTACTTAGCAGGGGCGGCGTGGAGGTAAAATTATGGCTCCTCCTAAACACACAACAGGCGGCAGAGACAATGGCTGTTTGAACAAACTATGGCTCATTAATATGTATATGCTCGAATAGATCAATAATAATAATAACTGTAGCGATATGGACACAGATAGTTAGAGGTCTGTTCTCTTGCAAACTGCGACTCGGACTTAATGCTTCGGACACGTAAGAATTTCTTAATAGAAGAGTACAATCAATGTAGCCACTGTGTATGAAGAACCATTTAAGCACGAGAATTAAACAAATTGGGACAAGGAAATCTTATACATATCTCGTTGTTCTTTTTAATTACCTTCAATAGAATTAAGTGGGGTGTTTTACGTGGGGCCCTATGCATTCGAGCCAAGTTTTTCTATATCGTAAGACCGTAGCCTCGATATCATACCGTCTAAAACATTAATTCTCATAGCCAAACAGAAGCGATATACAGTATTGGACCACCTCTTATAGGCTATGTCTATACTCTATAGATTTTTTTCCGCGTTTGTATTATGTGTTATATCTTATTTTAACTTATACGATTTCGTATAATATCATAAGTCTTGTTTCTGACACTTAGATATTGTTTTTCCTTTACTTGAGGAATACCTTATATTAAATTGGATTTTGCATTACTATATAAAAAATAGTAAGACATCAATATATAGAATTATAGTACTCGTATATAATACTTCTCACTTACCATTTATATTGTATGTTCACGTAAGTTGTAATGCACTATTGCTAGCTAGATTTACGTAATTATTATGAGATCCTTACTCATTATTTTTAACTCCCACAATTAGATTTAATCTTAAATAATATTTGACTTACCTCCAACAGACTTAGAAACTTTTAATTTCCTAGCTCTGATGTGTGTCACTGTAGTCTCAAGTCGTGATTAGTCAAGACCATACACACGCACAACAAACACATCAAACAACAACACTATAGCGGGTCTGCACATAACTACTAACACTAACACACTATACACTCACTACTTGGTGCGTATAATAGCAGGATTTTCATTTAGGGGCGTATAGCAAGGTTGAGTAGACTTATATTAATATTATATTATTTACTATTTATGTATATATATTATATATCATAAAGGATACTAGGTAAGTTCTATATTTTATATATTATATTATAATAATATATCATATATATACTCATTATATTAATATATTATGATTATATTATAGTATATATAGTTGTACCCTAGACCTGCAATATAATATCACATAATATAATAATATATTAGATATATATATATATAATATTAATATAATATAATAAATATTTATATATATACTATTTAATATATTTAATAATATATATATTTAAGTATATATTTTAATATAAGATTTAATTATATATTTATTATTTATTCATTTAATATTAAAATATTACTAATATATATTATTTAAGTATATTTATGATAATAGATATAGATTTAAATTAGATGAACTATAAGTAATATTATAATAATATATTCCATAGGAAGTTGACTTGATTTATAGTGAGTAAGAGATAGATTGCAAAAAATTAATTGATTTGATATAAAATTCATTGAGTAAGATGAATTTTTCTCTCAGTTGTTATTGTAATGTGAGCATGACTTACATAATAGAGTTGTAGCATAAGTATGGACTATATAATATATACGAACGTTGTCTCTAAATTATACTGGAGGGTTATTTAACTGATAATCTCATGTATAAAGTAAGTGGCAATTGCTTTTATAATGTTCTTTTTATTGATGGATATATATCATTGATTATCTGATCTATTTGAGTCTAATTCTCAATTCCTCTCATGTTAATTCTATATACATTAACAGATATATAGCTCAAGTGTGATAGTATGTAATTTAATCAATCTTACTTATCAAATATGATACGTTATGAATAAATTAATTTTAATAATACTCTAAGGGAGCCTCATTTCAACATTATTCATAATTGATGATAGATTAAAAGAGCTCATGAGGGTATTGGTATCAGATACTAATTGAATGGTATGAGTTGAAGCGGATACAAGTCCGTATTTGTAATAATAATGAGATACTATTATTACTATATTAATACTTTAAATCTAGTAAATACTACAACAATTATTCAATAAGTTATAAAAATGATTTAATATTTTTTAAGACAGTAATCCAATTATCTTATGATCCATGTGATTAATATAATACTTAATCGAATGTGCCCTAGATTGGGTGGGCCAAGTTCACTCAGTTAGGCTTAAATATAACTGTTATTTATACCTTCGAGACTAATTATAGCACATCCATTTTCACACTATAACTTAGCTTTTGATCCATGCAGTAAGCTAATATTTTGTCCTACATTTGTGTGCTAGATTAGTCAGGTTTCTCAAATAAATTTCAGTGAATGCAAAAGTATAGTTTTGACCCGGCAAGTACTGTGATTAACAGCACTAGTAAAAGGAACTCTGGTGATCTCTCTGCGAGATTCGATGTTATTCATGTTCTCTACTCGCGTGCTAATATTTTTAAAAATAAGCGAGTGCAATAATTTGCTCAAAGGTTTATTCATTGCCCAAATAAGGATTGTAAGACTATGAGATATTTGGTTGATGACATATATAATGTCGTATAGGAATGTGGTACTTTATTAATCCGCCATGATAATATCCATATTGTTAAGACTATACTATTCAAACTTTGACTGCCTTCAGGCACTAAGTATTTATGTAATTCTTAAACGTTGCTCGATAGACTTCATTATTATATATCCCAATCAAGCAAAACGGTATCATATTATTGTTAAGGAATACATGGCATCTCAGTATATAGATAGATATTTCTCCCCAGATGTATTCCACATTCAAATCCAGGCTAAACTTAATTACGATCATTTACACTTCTGCCTATATAGATATACGTAACCATTGCATCTGACCACTATATATCTGATGCTTATAACCAAATAGCTCAATCTTAACTTCAGCTTGTGTGATTTTAATTAACTTTGTCATCATTTGAAGTTATATACTAATCTACTATACTCAACAATATCTTTTTTAAACATATTTTCATTGAATTTAATTCATAAGATATTAAAATAGTTTATATGCCATGTTATTATTCTTTCGAATTTAAATTTTTCTCATATAAGATTAATTGGATAGAATACATGTTGGGCTTGGTTGCCAGATTTAGAGAAAAATCTAAACTCTTGTTCCTATTTTTATATAGGGGAATCAGTTTATTAAATAAACTGTAGTGATATATAATAAAATTTAATCTTTTAGAAACAAAAATAGAAAAATTATTCAAAATGGAAAATAAAATATTTACATTTATTACATAAGATAATTAATAATAATATGATAGTAGATAAAATAAATAAATTTGACTATAAAAATTAATGATATAATATTTATGGCTTATTATACTTCGAATACAGAAATATATGTTTAAATATGTCTTAATCCTATTTTTATTTTTTATATCGCTAAATAACGCTTTAATTATAATATAAACCTCAATTAATACTCTAATTTGGTTTTGAATATAATTTTATAATTTGTCACAGCGAGAAATTAATACTCATATATATTATATAAATTATATATTATCCGTTATAGATATCTTCAGCAAGTTAAATTTTATCGGTTAATGTTTACTTTTGATTATTATTATGTCATTTTTTTTGTAGGTATATATATTAAAAGTTAAGATTCTCCAAGACCACCAAGAAAGTTTGGATTCTGACCCCCGTCAGAGCCTTCCCTCCCCACTTTGAGCTGAGCTGTAAAATCTTGCGAGAGCAAGAATTCAATTACTGAGCTTTCATGTTAGCAAAACAATCCCAGCCATTCAGGTACAAAGTCGGATGACAGTTATGTTAATAAAGTGCTTGGAGTTTATGAATTCTTCTCTTGGTATTTACTTTCATATGTATATAGTTTTAGCGTAAGGGAAGGGTGGAGGAGAATGGAAGATAATAAGTATTTCTCTCAGAAGAGCAGAGTGGGTTTCAGGTCGCGTGAATGCAAATTGGCGAGATGGATGGGTAAGGGCATAATAAGAAGAGTCCGGTGTACGCAAACTTGCTCGGCGGGTGTTCAAATTGAGAAAGAATAGACTCGAGAAGGCTTATGGTGTAGATCTATTAGTGTAGCTCAATCTTTGCGACCTAATAATTCTTTCCGCTGAACCTTCGATAGCTCTCAGAACTACCTTTAGTCTTAAGGGGGTGATTGGCGTATGTCTAATAAGTTCAATGCATTACGTGGATGAGATGGTACGTATTTGAAGAGAGTGATGAATCGAATCAGAGCTGGCTCGCGGTAAAAAAGAACACGTTCGAAAGAGGTTGTAAGGCTGTTTTGTCAGGAAACGCTTAAAAGATTAAGTGTTGGCTTCTCCACTCACTGCCCAAGGTTAGAGCGACTTGTCGCTTCTCTTGCATGAGTGGAGTTGCGTTTAGGTCGTGACTGCATGCTTTTGATTATGATTATCATAGGTTGCTTGGATGTTAGGGTCCTTTAATACTCGGAGAGTTATTCACTCGCTACTCCGGCATAAAGCTATATACTGCTCGATACTCCAATATATTTTTTGCACTGAGTGTTTGCTTGTTGTGTCATAAAGGCATCTAGTTTAATTGTTGATCAAAGTACTCTGTAAAGGACATTTCTGCGGCTAAGTTGCTTTGAGCGCTCTCACTAAATCGCTTATCGTGAAGGTAATATGCTACAAGTCTGCGTGCGTTGTGCTCAGAGAGTCTTCATCTAGGAGAGAGGCATCTTTATTATCTCCTCACGCGGACAAGCGTTGATCAAGTATACACGCATTCAGAGGTTATTTGCGTAAGAAGACTGCTCTAGATATGCGTGACTTATAGGACACAAGACTCTATGAGATCATTTCATGCACTTCCACTGCAAAGTTGTGTGAACTACGTGTGTTTGGAGAAGAATCCTGTAAATAGTGTAGTTTAATTACCAGGCCAATCTGGCCTTCGTGCGAATGGAAATGGAACTATAAGGGGTCATGAAAGTCACCCATTAAGAAGAACTATAAATATAAGGACGGATGTGAATAGTTATGTTCCACGTTTTCTGGTGAGAGCACTGTGTAAACCCATAGAATATATAGAGTTCGGTTATGGTTAGCGAGTATAGTATAGTGGAGGCGAATGGGAATCGATACCGGTACGGAGAACCGAAGAAAAAGGCTGAATTGAGGCAGTAAAGATATTGTCACCCTTGGAGATGAGAAAGTAGGATTTGTAAGAGCTAGAATGAATAGTATGAAGGCTAAGAAGTGGATGTAAATCTCTGAGTATAGGGTGTTGATGAATATACTATATATTGTAGTATATATAGTGAGAGTAGGGCGGCCACTAGTCACAGGAGAATACCCCACAATTAGGACCGTATAAGGCCTACCTAGGTAGAGGGCTCGGATGTGTCGCTAGTAGCCGGTGAAACGCGAGGGTGAGAGATATAGATAATAATATGTATAGTATCAAGGTATATATAAGATGTATATTATCATATAATGAATATTATATAAGATATATGATATAAGTATATGAAATAATTTTGTATTAATGATAAATATATTAGTATATATATATAGATATATTAGTTAAAATATGAAATGTATTTCTTGTATAATATATAGATAGATATAGTTATATTATAATAATAAATATAGTATGAATATTAGCTAATAGATGAATGAATTATAGAATAGAAGGATAGATAGATAAATGTATAGATTAGATAAAGTATATCTATAATAGTATATAGAGGTAGATTGATATTTTGTCCAGATGTAAGTGATTTTTGTTTACGAAATGACTCTATATACGTGATATTAAAGAGTTTTCTTAAAGTTGCGAGATATAGTCGAAATGTTCTGAATGTTAGTTATAGAAGTGTGATAATAATGGATAGTATAGGGTAATGAGAGACATGTTAATTTATATATGTATAATCAACGTGTAAAATTTTAGACAATTTCATTATGAACTTGATTATGATTAAATATCAGTAACAAGAGAACGAGTAATCTGTGAGTTGTTAGACTTACAGAAAGTATAAACACAAGATAGAGATTATAGAAGAGTAGTTTAACTCAACCGATATTACTTGCACCTTTTAAGGTAATAAACTAGTATAATTGACACTGATAGGTTACGAAGAAGCCTGTATTGCTTTTTTGGCTTTCATAAGTGTATTACTAAGTCGAAGGTCAAAAGATTATTTGTCTCTTGTTTATACTTATAAGAAAATAAATTGCTGGTTATTGCTAGACGAGTAGAGATACCCGATCAGTGTGTCATACACTAACAACTTAATTTATTCTGCAACATTTGATGGAGTGGCCACAAACCAGAAAGTATAATAATGAGCATATAGGTTTGAGAATGATATATAATTAGATCGCTGTTCCACTAGGAAAAGAAGATGCTTGATGTCGACAAAATCCTAAGGTGCTTGGTTCGATTCAACCGGTCAGACTAGATGAAGCAACTCCACGTCATGGCTAGCAATTGCAAGAGCTCAGAGGTCGAGGCGAAAGTTTGCATAATGGGTCAAGCGGTAGCCTAGTTTGCAGTGTGTGTAATGCTGGGAGCTGCTGAACAGTATCCGCGGTAGGAACGCATGTGCAGTCGCAAGGTTCATGAAGAACATAGGCTAGATAAGATTTTTGGTCCCCGATTTGCCAATATCAGAATGAGACTTGCTTAACGTCGATTCTCAAAAGAAGGTGCTGAAAACCCGACCAGTTGACCAAGTAACTGATCGCTGTTAATAAGTAAATGGATTGTCAAACAGTTCAGTGCTAGCACAAGAGAATCCGACAAAGCTGGCTGACGGGAGAGGGTACACAGAAGGATGATGTTGTTGTATTGTGACCGATGGTCAGCAGCCTTATAGTGACGACATGGTTTAAGAACCTCGGACATGGACTAAGCACACCTGTCTCGATAATTTGTTTAGAAAGACAAAAGAGGAAGGCTTTCGAATTGCACGAACGAACAATAATGATTCCGGATCACTAAACTAGAGTTGTCTTAGACAACTCCGTTGTCAAACCAACCTCCCACTAAAAAAAATTTATGGAGTTTGTTGCCTCTGAAATATTAGGACTGTCATGCATTTTCCAAAAGTCTTCATACATCATTATATAAGTAAATAATTTTTTTCTTTGATTTTTATAAATATTACTGTTTTTATCATGTTTTCTTGATGTCATAATCATTACTGAAAAAAACTGCTAAACTTTTTTTGTTTTTGTTTTTAACCTCCGATAATTAATTATTTATATACAAAGAATTTTTTTTTTTACTTGAAACCATCCA
>JABUQX010044367.1:0-29930 GCA_015478945.1 Trachelipus rathkii | reverse complement strand
TCCGCATACCCCTATTAAACGGTGTAATGTTCTACTGAATCAAGGTAAATCAAAGACCAACGCTCCTACACTCCCCCGCATCGCTCGTGCCGCAAACGCGCATGATCTATTGGCGATTATTTGTATCTATTGATCTGTTGACTCCAGTCATATTTCGAGTAATCATTGGATAAAACATAGCAAAAAATATGTTTCTTTGTTGTTATGGACTAACTTGATTTCTTGCTCGAATATAATATGCTGACAATACCAAGTTTTCACATCAATAAAGCTAACATAAATAACCTGTGTTCTGCTTTGGGTGATGTTGTATAGATATAATAATTATTGTATAGTTTGATTCATTACCCTTTAGATATAGTTTGTAACAGTCGAATTATGTATACAATATACATTTAAGCAAAGTTTCAATACTTTTAGAGCTTAACAGTATAATTAACTTAGCAAAATCATAAGAATTATCGACTTTCACTATCTTTTTTCTTTTGTTGTTTTAAATACTTTTATTTATTTTAATCTATATTTTCATTTAAAACATCTTTTTGTTTTAAAAAATCTTTTAGCTTGAGTTTTATTTTTAGTGTTCTGTATGCTCCGGAACTCGGACTTTGGAGTTTCGTTTTTAAAACTTAACCGTATTGAACTTTATGGTCTTTAAAACTGTTTGTTCTCATTCAAAATTGTTGTATTTCTTTTTAATGTTTATAAGTACGTAAGAATATTTATCGATTAGACTTGGAGATTAGACCAGGAAATAACACAGAAAAAACATCTGTATTTGGATAAGATTCCAAAGCTAATCTACACATAGGACCTGACTGGGATGAGAAATATTAGATGATTAGCGGGGTACATCAAACCTATACAAATAGGTACCATACGTGGCAAGCAGGAAGTAATGTGACGGTGTGTGCTTAACTGCCCGTTATCGCTTGCTATATTCACACTTTTTTCGATACAGGATCGCTAACATTATCACTATATGTTACTATAACATAGTAGAGCGATTGAACAAAAATTACACATACCATAACTTCTCCACAAAATATATGTGACGTCCTAAATTTTCACATCAAAAATGCGACCATTATCAATACCTGAAAGCTTACGGAATATATAATCTGCACATTGACAAATGACTAGCATACCTTGATTCGCAATAAAATGACTATACATTAAACAAAGTTTCATACTAACAACCTAAAGTATACTAACAATGGCCATACAGAGCGAACATGTACGAAGCTGATTTGGTTCCTGTTTCTTAGAGTTATCAAATACAAGTCGAGAAATTGTTCAAACTCCTCCCAATTTTCGAAACATTATACGCAATACCTATGTTTCTTGTTTGGTTCGTTTTCGAACATTACCATACCTATGATTCTTGTTTGTTTCGTACCTCTAACATATTAAAAACGTTAATCTTACACTAACATAGTAACATTAGCAAAAATTAATCACACAACATTGGTTAATTGATCATGCCAGACGCGAACGTATGCTAACATAATAAAGTTTTCATCAAGTTAATAAAGCTAACATAGCATCATCAAAACTAAGAATATAATGCCCCAAGAACAACAGAACACATCTTAAGCAGGAATAAAACTGTTAACATTAACAAAGTTCACACTTAACACAATAAGCAACTAACATGGTATGCAAAACGTAACCTAGTCATACTTTTTCAAGCATAACTCTAACATTTTAACGTTAATCTTATACACTAACATAGTAACATTTAGCAAAAATTATCACAACATGGTTAACTTATCATAACCAGCGAAAGTATGCCAACATAATAAAGTTTCCACATTAATAAAGCTACTAGCATCCACTGAACTAAGAAAATAATGCCCAAAGACAAACATACCACTCTAAAGCAGGAATAAGCAGTCAATCATAACAAAGTCCATACTTACACCCAGTAAAGTAAACTAACAGGTATGCAAAACGTAACCTAATCTAACTTTTTCAAGCATCTCTAACATATTAACGTTACTCTTACACTAACACAGTAACATCATTTAACTAAAATTCCTCACAACATTGGTTAATATCATACAGAGCTGCGAAAGTATGCTAACGTACAAAGTTTTCCACATCAATAAACTAACATAGCGTAACATGAACTAAGAAATATGCACAAAGACAAACCTATCACAACTTACACGCAAAATAAACTGTTAACATTAACAAAGCTTCACACTCAAACCCATAAAGGCAACTAACAGGTCATTGCAAAAACGTAAACCGTAATCTTACTTTTCAAGCATAACGCTAACATATTAACGTTATTCTTACACTTGAACACCAGTAAACAGTTAACTAAAATTTCTCACAACTTTGGTTAATTATACTGATCAAGGAATATACTCTAACATAACAATGTTTTCACATAATAAAGCTAACATAGCATCATCAGAACTAGGAAAATAATGTGCAATGACAAACCTAAACTTACGCCCCAATAAACTGTTAACATTAACAAGTCACACTAATATCAGTAAACGTAACTAACTTTACAATACCAAAAGGTACCTGTTCAATACTTTTCCAAGATATCTCGTAGCATATTAAGTTAATCTACATTGGACACAGTAACATTTATCAAAAAATGTTTCATAACCATACCTAACCATCAAATACCTAACGAGTAAAGACGAATAAAGTAAAAGTTTTTAGACTTATCTATCTTCTAGACTCCGCCTCCTTTCAGAAAATACCAACTCTAAACATGAAAATGATTTTATGCTATAACAATTTGCATAAAGTGATGCAATACTAATTATATTTGACCCTCAGGCAGGATATACAAGCCATGTAGCAGTCGCCATTCGTTTTACGATGAAATATAAATGACACAGTCGTTGGGATACGAAACCTCAATGAAGATATCAACACAAGCCGTAGAGACTGCATGGAGATTTCATCGTACAACACAAGAAAAACTACCTAGCTGAAGAAAATAGTGTTAAACATCCTAATGTATGAATTCTTTCTTTCACCCAATCAGAAGAAAGTAAACAAAAATACGACGTACGAATAAACCATATCAGTTCAAAAGGCTATATATTCTCGAACAACAACAACAAACACACCAACAACAACAACAACAACACAACACAACACAACACCAAGATAAGTTCTTTGGATACTAACCAATAAATAAGCTAAGTAACATTGTTTTCCACATTAAGAAAGCTCCATAGCATCACCAGAGCTTAAGAAAATAATGTAACAACGACGAATCTAACACAACTAAAGCACGAATAAACTGTTAACATAACAAAGTCCACACTTAATAACACCCCGTAAAGAACTGACATTGCAACAAAACGAACCTATCATACTTACCAAACAATCTCCAACATATTAACGTTAATTTACATGACACAGTAATTTAGCAAGAATATCAAACCTTGTTATTATCATACGAGCATGAAAGTAATGCTAACTTAACAAAAGTTTCCAACATAATAAACTAACATAACATAACCTGACTAAGAAATAAGTACAATGACAAACCCAACACACCATATGCATGAATAAACCACTAACATTAACAAACTTCGCACTAACAACAGTAAAGTACTAAACTTCGTCCAACAGCGTACCCTAATTTCAGACTTTTTCAAGCATATCTCTGACATATCAATGTTAATTTTTACATAATCGTAATATTTTAACAAAAGTTTAGCATAAAACTGTCTAATCATCATACTGACAGAGAATATAATGCTGACGTAACAAATGTTTAACATCAACTTCGTAATATTTAAAAAAAATTCATCATAAATCGTCAAATATCATAATCCCAGCGAATAATCGCGAACATAACAAAGTTTTAACCAAACATAACAAAAACTAACAAAATTTTATCCTACATAACATAAAAAAATAAGTTCTTTTGTATAAAATATCATAGTAAAACGTAATAATTTACTGATTTTAAGCAATAGAATAGTAAATCAGTAAATCAAACCACCCAACCCTGCAGTCCCCTACCCGTCCCACCCGCCTGTGATCTATTGAGCTATTGATTCAAGTCATATTTCATGTATCATTTTGGACAAACATAACTAAAAATATGTTCTTTATATACTAACCTATGAATATATGCTTAACCAACAAAGTTTTAGCACCAATAAAGCTAACAAATCATAACCGCGACAAGGAATATAATGTACAATGGCAAACCTAACATACCTAGCGCATAAAAATCAGCTAACATCCTGAAAATCCTACTGATCAAGGTAAAACTAGCTAACCAACAGATCATACAATCTCGATATGTTCCACTTTTTCCGAGCATATTAGCAACAGGTAAGCCGTATTATCTAACAAAATCCTTAACAAAGTGACCAATCTATCAAAGAAGCCACCATCTTGATTTGAATTGACACTATCTTCATCAAAGTGTCACTCGTTTTGATTATAACATCTGAACTATGAAAAACGTAGACATTAGCAAAGTTCTAGGGCAAATAAATTATCACAAAAACTTAACCTAGGTTCACGTTTCTAACCCATCATCATCATCAGTTAACACAGTAAAATCTTACAAAAACCTCATCATTTCTCTAACAAATCAGTGTTATTTCACATTGTCCACAGTAATATTTAACATAACGTACTTAACTTACGAATAAACAGTTTTCATTAACCAAGAGTATCTAAAGCAACACATTACCTTCCGAGAGAAAACCCAGGGGGATGCGCCCCTTGAAAGGGTTGATCCTGCGAGGGGAATCACCCCGAAGGGGTGTAAGCGGCTTTACCCTCCGAAGGATGGGGTAAGGCCTCGCCCTCGGAGCCTGAGGCCCCAAAGCCCGCAGTATGCACCTTTCAACATGCTGCTTTATTAACAGAGAACTGTATTATAGTAGTCCTATGCAACTATTTCTTGAAACTCTTTACCTAAAAATTCTGAACCACGATCTGTCCATAGTAAATGAGGATAGCGTCCTTCTTTATTTATAATTTCTCTAACAGCTAATGCAACTGTTTTTGACTTTTTATCTTTTAAAGCCTTTAACCATAAGTATCGTGAGTATACATCTATTACGAAAAGAATATATTGATAGTCATCATTGTATACTTTATATCTTATCATATCTGTTAAGTCTAATTGCCATACATTATCTAAGTAAGGGGCTATGGTCTTTCGTGTCGGAAATTTTTTTCGTATAGGTTTATGTAACGTAAATGCATCCTCTCCTTCTAAATATTTTTTCAATTCTTTTTTATTAAGTTGAGGGAACTTTGATGCAAACCTTGAAAACCCTCCATAACTATAAGGTTGTTTCACATCGAAATAATATTTATCAACCACATCCTTAGCCTCCATTATTAACACTGACATATAAAAATAAAAAAAAATCATATATATAACACAGGATAAAGAAACATTCGTAAGAAAAAAGCAATTTTAATATACATCTTACATAATATGTTTTAAAGTGTTTACATATAATAAATAAAAAATATTACATTCGTATAATATATATATATATATATATATATATATATATATATATATATATATATATATATATTATAATATTAATAAATAATAATCATATATAAATAATAATATATATATATAAATATATATATTACAAGAAGGTTTAACATTTAACATACACTGTGTACACTCAATATATTGTTCTAAACTACTTAGGCCTTGGTTCGTGACATATGTGTAAATATCACGGGCCGATATTTTCAAAGATTGTTCATTGTAGCCTGATGTTTTCATTTCTTTGTCATATAGGTAGGTGAATTTTTCAAGATCGATAGCATCAATAACTCCGGGATCCTTTGATTCGATCACTTGTGTTATCATATTGTGTATATATACCATGTGACAAATTAAAGATTACAGTAAATCAACTTTCAAACCATACGTTTAAGATATCTTCTTGCTTTTGGATAAGGCTGTAAATTTCACGACCACTACACAACACGTATAGAGTGGGGCGAATTCCAGTTGAATTAGTCTCCACCAAACACGTAAATCGATGGATTCGATATTGTTATGTAGCGCCGCAAAAACAAGAGTTAACCTTTTTGAATCGTCTTCTTTCTCCGCCCATGTTCGCAACACCCCAAGGATTGTTACAGACGGAATGAAATGTAATTTCATTTATCCATGTATTTAACTGCATCAAATACACGACTTAATGTCTTCACTTGATAGGAAATAAAGATTGTAGTGGAGATGAGAGGAGTCAGTACGAAGTAAAGTAATCGTTCACCACTTCGACTTGCGATGGAAAGTTAAATTTACAATATCTTTTAGGATGAGATACCTTCCATGCTATAATATCGTTTACATTATTATTCACAAGAGAAACCATGTTTATAGTTTAATGTCAGACGTTCAACTAATGATGAGCTTCAGCTATCCCTCTTTTAAGAAGAATGTAATCCTCTCTCTCACAATAACAAAAGATGATGCAACAAACCGGTTTATACATACTAAACCCAAAACTGTAGCCTAACAAGAATGAAGGGCGTGGCTATCAACTATCGTAATGTTATGTTTTTATTCTATCCTCTAATGGATTTTCTCTTGTAATAGCCTTAGGCTTAAATTTTAAACATCCCTACTTACACTATCTTTTCGTAATTCCTTTGCGCTAGGGTAAGGTGTTTGTTACTTCGTTTTCTGAATAACCCTAAAGATAGGTGTGATACAACCAGGTGAAGACCTGAAGCTATAGCCTTAGTGTGAATACACGTTTCTACACAGCTAGCGATCCAATTAATATTAAACTTTTGGAAAAATTAATGGCTTAAGTTGTGTTTTATTAATTCGCAGCCTATAACTGGGCTTTCTTTTTTTCTTCCAAATTTGGGCGAAAACCAAGAAAAAGAGTTCCCCCTCAAAAAAAAAAAAAACCAATCCACGAAATTTGATCCTATAATGGACTGCCTCTATCACAATCGACCTGTAGTGTCCAAAATTAAATTTTGCCTTTTAAATGTATTATAGACGTAAGCTTTATTTTTTATTGTAGGAGGTAGACTGGTTTCTAAAATGTTTTTAAAATCCTTATTACCTTCTGTTTCTTCATGCTCGTTTTGTAGACACGGATGATTTATCAATGGTGTATTTCTTTCAATTCTATTAATTTTTGTAATACCTCTTGATATTTAACTCTTTTATCATGAATGTCCATATGTGAATTTAAAATTTGACCGAGTTCGTTTTCGACACTTGACATTTGCTGTAGTTTAGGATCATATAAAGCAGTAGGTTGAGTCTGTTGTTGCCTGATGTGTAGCTGTTGTTGTTGTTGTTGATATGTATTATTATTATTATTATTATTCATTTTTTCGTAATCAGAGAAGGGTATAATGGCAACTTTCTTCATTATTATTATTATTAGTTTTGACTACCCCAATTTGGATAGAACAGGGCCTACAATAGAAAATAACAAGGGTAGGAATACACCGCTTCCTTTCAACAGTAATTTCTTTTTTAGCAAAATTCTCCTTTTAATTTACGAGTAAGTTTTTTATATGATGTTACTAATGTCCGACGTAGGCTTTGTTTCTGATTTCTTTTCAATGGGCACGATTATTATTTAATAAGATTAAGCACACTTCGCAATAATACAGTCGAGCGAACTGAATTTGTAGATGTTGGTTTTTTTCAGCCGTTAACGAAGTCCTATAATTTTTAATAATGGGTAAATATTTTTCAACTAACCTGCTCAATTTTTATTCAGGAATGTAAACAGTTTCCAGTTCTGGTAAGTAGGATGTGTCCGTAGCAATACTCTATAGTTCTTAGATGAGATCACAGTACTAACTAACCATAGGATACAGATGTAACTTCCTTCATATACCTTAAAAATCTTTTCTTGATCGGGAATACCATTTGGGTGGGTAATACATTAATCGACACGTCCTCTTCTTGACCAAACATATAAATTTGATATTGTAAAGACACGGCTCTACATATACCTTATTGATGAAATGTCTGAGTTATAAAAAAACACCGACGTAAATGATGAGAGTAAAAAACAGTGAAAGTTCAAGCAGATATCTTATTCAGTTATGCATCCAATTCATCAAGGAATAACTTTATACCCTGAATATTTCTAGAGTTTTGACATCAATATACACCTCGTATACCTCCTTTGAAATTTTTAACTCATTCTATATCTTTATATACATATACGCACCAAAATTTTAACTGGATATGTTCAAATAGGTCAGGGAATTTAAAAATTTTAAATAACGCAAATACGTTTACCTTGATCCTGTTGGACCACACACGAGAGATGTACATGGTGATCGGAAGATGAATTTTTGTAACATGTGCATCTTGATGTTACATGTACGTTAATGACACGAAACATTAATACATACAGCTCTATATACATATATACAGCTGTTAGGGGCGGGGCTTGTTGGGATTGCGCAATATTTTTTAACACGGGTATATTTAAATGGTGACTGAGGGAGGTTGGGATAGTTATAGACGGTGAGCCAACTTGTGAGCATCTAGGTGTGTATGTAAGGATGATATGAGTCAAGAATAAAATAAAAATAATAATCATATAATTACACATTCGATCTCTAAAAAGGAAATAAATAGATAATAAAAAGAATAATAATAATAATAATAATAATAATAATAATAATAATATTTTTTTCTTATTACAGAACTTGTGCATTCGAAAACGAAAATGGCGATCTTCAACGTGTTTAGTACAGGAAGAATGCAGAACTTGATGAACATATAAGCTGAAGTTCGAAAATAAATTTTTCTTTGTTAATTTTAATTAAACAAAATTTAAGTTTTTCAGATTTATTAACTTAGAGTATGAACGTTAAATTACTGATTTAACAAAAGTTAATTTTCGAATTTTTTATAAAAGTTAATAATTTTAATAATTTTTTTTTTTTTTTTTTTTTTTTTTTTAATTATACAAAAGTTAATTTTATTATACAAGTTAATTCAAAATTTATTTAATTTCTAAATTTATTATTCAGAAATTTTTTTTTTTTTTAAAAGTTTCTTTATAAAATGGTATATAACAGTCAGAGCTTTCGACTCATTGTATGGAGAGTAATGATAGTGGTAGCGGTGGTGGAGAATGGCCAATGATTGTGGAGCTAAATGAGATATGAGGCATGAAAGGCTCGGGTTCTCAAAGGCTAGTCTCTTCAACAACAGACAGCCACCCATACAACCATGCAGTATTGGTCACATGATGAAATCTGTTAGAAGATGGTAATGGTGGACCTGCTTTACTGGTTCGTGCTAGCAGTATAGAGCAGCCTACACAGAAACGCCATACGGACTGTAGCTGGATACCTAGATGGCGTAGCAGGCCACCACTACTTCATGGGCCGAAGACGAGCAATGCGATCATTCCGAGAGCTTGTTTAGAGACAGGACCGTCTAGGTCCGCTGACCACCATGCAGGGGTTCTCTTCACGTCTCGTTACGCAACGTTACGAGGAGGCCCCTCTACCTCAAAATACAAGATGATAGAGTTGGAGTGCGAGGGTTTCGTTGGACAGCGCTAGCTGTCTGAGAGCACTGCGCACTCAAAATGATATGCATGTTCCCATATCAAGTCTAGATGTACCACTTTAGGCACTCGATGACTCGGCCACCGCCGAACTGACTCACCGTAGAGGGGTAGATTCCTTATATTATTGAGTTCATTACTCTTATTATTGTTCATGAGAAGTGTATATGTATGATTTTCAGCTTTTAGAGATTAGCGAGTAATGGATGAGATCATATGATATACTGTAATAATAATAATAATCATATAATACATAAAAATATAAATAATATATTAATATATATATATAATAAAATTATTTACTTTTATTAATAAAAATAGTATATAAAATAATAAAAGAAATTAAAATAATACTTAAAAAATATAATACAATTATTATAAAATAAATAAAATCTGAATAATAATATTATACTTTTTATGATATATATATTATATATTTCTTATATATATAATATATATATATATATCATTATATAATATAAGACAACATATTATTATAAACCTTATTCTAGTATCACACTTAACACAATTTTACCATACCATCTTTCATATATGCTTATTATATCTAAATACACTTCATATCATACATATATTCTTTTATATTACTTCCCTCTTCTTCTTCTTCTTCTTCTCTCTCTTCTTCTCTCTTCTTCTCCTCTTCTTTCTCCTTCTCTTCTTCTTCTTCCTATTAATTTATATATATATATATATTTATATATATACTATATATATATAATATATAATTATTATATAATAATATATATAATATATATATTTTATATTATATAATAATATAATATATAATATTATAATATATTTACTTTACACTTATGTGGCTTATTTATTTATCTTATGTTCTCTTTTTAACAGAAGAAGAGGAAGAATGAAGACTTCACAGCCGAGTTCATCGACATGAAGAGAGTTGGGTATGGTAGAAAGTCAGGGATTCTAGATATACACAAATACCGAATTAAAGTCATTGAAGATAGAGTGTTTAATCAAGGGCTTGATATTTCCGATGCCTTTAGTCGTGTTATCTTGGATATAATCACCCATTTAAGAGGTCAAATCAAATATAATGAGTATGAGGTACGATTCACCTTTACATTCAACGATGGGGCTAGGAATGAATTTTATGTCAATATACCATTTAAGAAAATAGTACGTAATGATAACATTGTACCCTATCTCTGTGAACGACTCGAAGCAGCTTTCCAATCAGGAGACCAATACACGTTTTCCGATTTCATCATTGAAGTCAAGGTGGTTCACAACCCTAAAGGTAACGGTATAATTATCCCCACAATTATTGTCTTATAAAAACAATAAAATTAATACGTGTCATTTATTTAGACAAGAACACATAGAATAAATAAAATAAGAGAGTTACATTAATAATCGAGATGCAATAGGTTGCGGGTTTAAAGGCAATAGCATGGCTCAACTGTAAGATGAAAAGACAAGAGGCTCATAATTAAGCCTAAACGGCTCAAAGATAAGGGCATTTGGTCATCAGATCAAGTCTAAAAACGTGGAAAGATAAAGGTATAGAATAGCATTAAGGACTGTGGCATAGATTTCTGCTAGTCATTAGGTTCAGATAAATTTGCCATTATAGAGAAGACATTAAGATTGTCGTATTTTTTGTTATAGTAATGAAACGGGGAAAAGACAGTTCAGTGTGGTAATCATAGCCCAACCAGAAAAACGGACGAGATAAAATTTATAAATGCCCTAGGTATGAATAAGAGTGAAAAACACTATTTCTATGTTCCTAATAACGTAATACGTTTAACCATTGAGGGTCTCAATCGTAATAATATCAGGGGTGATGTTTTTTGTACGAAATGCTATAGCTTTGTAGATAATATGTTCCATCATCATGAGTACGAATGCGAGTATTATAATTGTAAACAATGCATGAAGTATGAATGTCGAGGAAAACTTATCGTGGGTGGGGCTCTACATTACTGTGGGGAATGCAATCGTAACTTTTACGATGCTGCATGTTTAGAAAATCATAAGGATATATGCGGAAAAATTTATATATGTAAAGACTGTGACACGTTAATAATACCTGACAACCAACGTCGTGTCCGGCATAAATGTAAGGAAATGCTTTGTAATGTATGTTATGAGACCTATAACCCTGAGGATGGGAAGCATAAATGCTATATGAAACCTATTGAAATTAAGAATGATGGGGAGAAGAAAAACAATACATACACCTTCTACTATGACATCGAAACATATCAACATAATCCTCAGATTAATCCTGAAACTAATAATGAACTGATCGATATGGTCCCTTATCTTCTTGTGAGTATGATTGTATGTTATAAATGCAGTAAAGAAGAATTAACGAATTGTAAGAGCTGTAAGACGAAACGAAAAGAAGTTTTTTATTTAAATGAGAATGCTACAAATGAGTATGAAAAATGTCCTGTAGATCAGTTTATAAATTATATTGCAGCATTTGCTAAAGCTCATCCAAAAGACTCCATCGTTGTGGCAGCACACAACGGTGGTCGTTTCGATACGCAGTTCGTGTACAATAGACTGTTGGGAAGACCTGAAGGTGATGCTATTAAAGGGAATCCCCTTAAACGAGGAACAAAGATCATTTCAATGACAGCGTATAACAATATTGAATTTAAAGATACAATTAACTACATGCCCTGCGCTTTAAAATCCTTGCCTAAATGTATGGGTCTTAAGGGGGATCTAGATAAGGGTTTCTTTCCTTACAAGTTTCTCACACATAACAATCTTGATTATGTAGGTCCTATTCCTTCTCAGGATATGTTCGAGATTGATAGAATGAATGATGATGAGAAAAAAGAGTTTACAAAATGGTATGCTACATTCGCGGGGCGCATGTATGATATTAAAGCTGAATGTACAAAATATTGTGTACAAGATGTAGATATTTTACGCCGAAGTTTTGAAGCTTTTCGTAAAATGTTTAGGGACATGTTTAAAATTGATTGTTTAACTGAATGTTGCACTATAGCAGCTCTATGTTTCAAGACTTTTAAAGCCCATTTCATGGAACCTAATACTATAGCTCATATAGGTAGAGATAGTCAGAAATCGTATTCCTATGAGGCTATCAGATGGTTGGAGTTTATGCAGCGGTATACAGGTCAAAATATCGAACATGCACGCAATGGTGGAGAGCGAGGATTTAAACTGAAGAATAGAGCAGCTTTCCCTGACGGATATGCTGAGGTTCCTGTGACAAAATACAGAGGTATTAACGGATCAGAGTTTGTGAAACTTAAAAATTTAGTTGTAGATGAAACTTTAAAAACAAAGAATGAACAAGAATGGAAGGCTATGGACGATGCAGCTGAAAAAGATCGTAAAGGACCTGTTGAAAAGAAAAGGATAGTGTATTTGTTCCACGGATGCATATGGCATGGACATCAAGCTTGTGAAGAAGGAAGAAAACAACACCTGAATGTCGGAAGTCTTGATCGGTATAGAGTAACTATGCTCCAGGAAGCAGCCTATAGAGCTAAAGGTTTCGAAGTGGTTAGGGTATGGGGTTGTGAATGGAAAAAAATGAAAGAGGAATGTAAGGTACGGTTCATGAACACTCCTGACCCAGTCGAAGAAGAAGGGCTAGGTCATTTTGTCAACAGGGTAGGTAATGATGTTGCTAATAATAAATTACATATAGGGGAAGCTCTATATGGAGGTCGAACTGAACCATTCGTTTACTATTATCCCCCTACAGACGGAAAAACCAAACTTAACTATCTAGATTTCACATCGTTATACCCTTGGGTACAGAAGACTCAGGCTTTCCCTAGTGGGATACCTACAAAATTGGTAGGGTCTGAACTACCTACCATTGAAACATTTAGTAGAGAAGTGAACAAGACGTATTTCGGTGTAGCCAATGTATGGGTCCTCCCTCCTCAGAAACTCTATATACCTGTTTTGCCCGGAAGATATAAGGAAAGATTAGTATTCACCCTATGTAGAACCTGTGCTGAAAAAGGTCAAGAAACATTATGTGAACATACTGAACGGCAACGTGAGTTCAGAGGTGTTTACACTACACCTGAACTAGAGTTAGCTTTAAAGAAAGGATACAAGATCACCAAGCTTTATGAAATTTGGAACTTCGATCCAAAGATCGGAATGTTTACAGAGTATATACAAGATTTCCTGAAGATAAAGACAGAGGCGTCAGGTTTACCCGCAGGAATAGCTAGTAAAGCTAGTCCTCTGTTCAATAAGTTCATTGAAGACTTTGAACGAATCGAAGGGGTTAAACTGGACAGGGCCAAGATAGATGGAAATGCATGTCTTCGTTTCATCGCAAAGTTATGCCTTAATTCTCTTTGGGGAAAATTTGCGGAACGGGCACCACACACTGAGGATATTTATCTGTCACACCGATGCTGAAGTTATGGACCACTCTAAAAATGCAGCATGAAGAAGATATAAGGCATGTCACTAGTGTAAAATAAGAAAACATATGTTTCGGTGAAATACACTCTGTAATATGCGAAAAACAGACTACTAATCCACTAACATTGCCGTGGCCGCTTTCACCACTGCTCATGCCAGGGTAAAACTTTATAATCTTCTTGAGAAGCTAGGCCAAAGAGTTTTATATTGCGATACTGACAGTGTTATCTTTGTGACCAGGGCGGGGGAGGATGATCCTGCGACAGGTAAATTTTTAGGGGATTTAACGGATGAAATAGGGTCAGGTGTTCAAGCGGATGCTTTTGTGTGCACGGGACCTAAGTCATACGCTGTGCGACTTTTAAAACAGGACGGGTCTATAGATCATATTTTAAAAGCTAAGGGATTAACATTAAATAAAAAACAACAGGAAAAACGACAACTTTGATACTATGTTAAAACTTGTGTTAAATACATTGTTGATACAGTTAATGAAGATATGAAGATGGGTTAATAGATGATGATAGTTATTACGCTAAACTTAGGAAGGATGGAGATATAACAGCGCTAGTTGCTGAAGAAATGAGAGCTAGGGGTGCTACATCCAGTTTACATGGTAAGGCTTATCGTAAAGATGAAACAAAAAACCCCCATGTAGTTTTTAATGGTAAACATTTAGCGTATAAGGCTCCCACGTTAAGGTTTAAAGCCAATAAAAAAGGTGAGATGACTATCTCAAAAGGGCTAAAGAAGCTGCGAATGACAGCTAATAAAAGAGCACTTATAAAAAATACGGCCCGTACAATTCCTTTCGGGTTCAGAGGAATCCTCTTCCCCATATAAGTATACGAAACTCTAGTGTTCTTTACTTTTATATTGAGATAAATATGATATGATTAATTTCTTTTTTTTGTGAATTTAAAATAAAAAATGTAATATGTAATATATTTACTAATAAAAAAAAAAAAAAAAAAAAAAAAAAAAAATGTAATATGTCTTTATATATATTTATTATTAAAATGTATTTTATTTATAAAATATAATATATATTATATAATAATTTATATATATATATATATATTATAATATATATATATATATTATATATATATAATATATATATATATATATATATATATATAATATAATCATATATTACAGAATTTATTATTAGTATAATATATATAAATATAGATATAATTATATATATATATATATATATAATTATAATATGTATATTCTATTGTTTATGTTATTTGTTTTTAATAAATTTTAAACTAAATTTCTTTGGCATTATCCTATAGTAATAATAATAATCAATACATAATTAGATAATAATAATAATAATAATAATAATAATCATAATAAGTGACTAATAATAATAATAATAATAATAAATAATAATAAATGAATAATAGATAATAATAAATAATAATAATAAACAACACACTTAGTGATTGAAGCGGAGTCGGAGTAAGATGTCGGAACCGCGCCCGGAGTAAGAACCGCGCCGGAGCCCAGAGGCTGAACCAAGCGCCGCCGCGCACGAGCCGGAGTCGAGTCGAGTCGGATCGAGTCGGAGTCAGAGTTTTGGAGCACCACACCAAACTCGAAATTATGATCACTACGTGATCATAATTTCTTCGACTTAATAATAAAAATAATAAATACAAACAAACACAAACAAACACAAATAAATACAAACAAACATAGACAAACATAGACAAAACCTTCGGTTTTGTCTGTTTGTCGAATTAATAGCCCTTCGGGCTATTAATTCTCCCCCTAAGCCTAATATATCTCTATTCATTTATATAGAAATAGGTTGTCGCGCAGGTGGGCACATAACTACTCATGCATATGCTTTTAAGATAATGGCAAATTCAGAAGATTAAACCTTTTTAATAACACAACGGAAACCATGCAGAAAAAGAGGAATGGGTAACATTTACATAGTTCTGGCTAAAAAGGAGGTTAGATGAGCAGAACGACAAGAACGAGCTTAACAACAGGTATAGCGTGCCAAAAGGGAGACCCCTGTGTCAACATCTGTTGTAGTGCAACTAGAGTCAGCCAGTAACTCCTCTGCCATTGCTGATGATGTCGGTCCAGAAAATGAGGATGAGAAGGGCCATAGCGCTGTTGGTGGACAAAAATCGCCATAACGTAGACAGGTGAAGAGGGGCACAACCAATAAATATTATTACTCCTTCCTTATCATCAACTTTGGACAGGACTAAAGTATCCGATGGCCAATATTATCAGATGCATATATTTTAACAGAGGCTTAACTTTCGCTAAACCATGATGAAAACAAGCTAAACAGCAATTGGTCTTTCATTTGTCATGAACAAATGATGCATAAGCAACAATTTGCTTATTACCTAAAAGATGAATTCAAGTCCGATATACCATTAGAAGTTCATTGAAAAGTGAAGTTGTTGTAGGACCGATCTTCCAAGGAACATGTTGATCAATTCCCGATATTGATATCAGGAAAGAACACAACACAGTTGCTACATGCAGCAAAGTTGGAAACCTGAACAGGTATCAGTATGGTTAATGAAGTAGTTGAGAATATTGAAAAATGGAATCTTGCAGATCAGGTAGTAGGAATGTCTTTTACACGACAGCTTTGAACGCTGGTTAGCACAAGAGTGTCCGTATTTTGGTAGAACAAAAACTGCAGAAGGATTTGATACTACTTTCATGCCAACATCGCATGCTAGAGTTGAATGTACAAAAAAGTCTTTTCATCGGTCTTTGATCTTTCTTATGATCCTGAATTTCCTTCATTTAAACGATTTCAGGCTTATTTTAAAAACATTAATACAGGTAACTTCATTTCAGGAATTCAATTTCCCAGTGTGTCAAATGTTTTGCCTGATATTAAAGAAGGTATCCGCTAGAGAAGGCAAAACCGGCGTAACACTGAAAACCAACCGAGATAAGTTTAAAAATTAAAGCTTTGCATCAGACTCAATCGAAAGATTAGTCAAAATATTAATAAAAGGTAAAATTTGTATTATTAATAATAATACATGGGCGTGGTATAGCCTTAACATCGGCACCACTTAATTCCCATGTGTAGCAAAGCACACTACAAATGTACTCATTAACGTCTGAGTGCGACGAAGCTAGAAGAAGAAATGTGTTTCAAATTTTACCAATAAAAACTTGGAAGGAATGAACATAACGGATATGTCTGAAGTAAGGAAATTAGACAGAGAAAGAATAAATGAGATTGTTTTCAATGATTTGATACATGGAAATTTTTTCTAAGGAGATAAGGTAAGCAACTGAAAGGTTCAAAAGAGAACTGTACATTTTTGACAGCGATAATATAGGAAGTGAGAATTATTAATTGAATAATCCCATAAGTATGGCGCTTACACCATATATGGATGAACAACTCTACAACATCAGCTAGACAGCTACAATAAAAGAAATCCGTAATAAAGTTAGAGAGAAAGATAGATGTTGGAGGATGGAAGTTTGGAAATCAAACCTTCTATCATCATATATGTCTAGAGCCACAGAAAATTTTTTATCGAAATACCCTTGGGCAGAGGGTCAAACAATAACCAGAAGTGAAAGAAAGTCCTCAGGCAAAGATTCTTAACATAAATCATTTTGACTATTTGAGATAAGAATTTTACAAGAATTTGATACTCTTGTTATGCATAGATTCAATTTCTTTGGAAAGAGCAAAAATAAATAGTTAAACTGTTAGAGAGCTAATAGGGATCACCTATTTTCGGTACATCATAAATGAGGCCGTCTTCTTTCTAATACTGAAATGTCAAAGGTCATACTCATTATCTAAAAAGTTTACCATGGCAGGTTACAAGCTCAAATTATCGGGTTCAAGAACCATTGGAATGATACCGTAAGGAACGTACTCCTTTTCAGCATTAAACTCAGAGAGAAGAAATCATCAGTTTAAAACTTTCAATATTAAGTAAGTAATAAGCTTCAGAACCGGGGAAAAAAGGGGACCGGAATGGGCTAAAGTGGAGCTCGAAGTAAATTTGAAGAGTTCAACTTTGATAGAAGATAAAATAGATATGTAACCGTCAAACTAAAAGAAATGGAAAGACAGAAAGAGAAATTTTGGCAAAGAGAAGAAAAAGTGATAAGAATATACTTTATATTTTTTTTTTACTAAGACGAATCTTTGGTTCTTACCAAGATAGATTTCCTATTATCCAGGTTGAAATGAAGCCAAAACGTGTAATTAAATATTTATGAATGTTAATAAAATGGAGTTGGCAAAATGTTCTAATAATAAATTGTTTGAAAATATTTTTTAATATACGGGAAGCAAAGTGTCTAAAACTGGTATTTCCCGATAAAAAAGAAAGAAAAAAGTATTTCTTTCCGATTGAAAAATGAATAATTGCCCAAACTTCGCTCCTTCGATTAAAGATGAACTTTCGTATTCTGGTGTTTTATTCTATAGTATATATAATATATATTATATATATATAATATATATATATAATATATATATAGATATATATATATATATATATATATATATATATAATAGATATATTATATAGATATATATATATATATATATATTATATATGTAATATATATTAAATATTATATATATAATATAACCACCACTCACGGGCAGTGCCCTTTCAAGGAGGGGGCGAAACAACAATAAAAATAATAATAATATAGAAAAACCCACCCCAATCACGAGGGTAACGCAAATCTCTGAGGTGATCGCAAACGGAGGACTTGAAGAGCGGAAGATTAAATATAGCAGGAAAAAAGAAGAAGGCAGAGAGTTCCACAGAAGAGAGGTGGCTGGAAAGAAGGAGGCAACACAACGAACAAGCTTGACTCCCAATATTCTAGTATCTATAGTAAAGAGATAGAGCACCAACGTTACGTCGCAGAGATAGAGGGTCAAGAGAGTTAGAAAGTAGGGGACAGTTTATTAACCTTTTATCCTTAGACTCGAACCTATTTAAAAGAAGGACGGAAAACGGTATTCCATATAAGGGCAAATAAGATCCTTATATAATTGGAGTAACTGTTTGGAAGAAAAAAAATCCTTCAATCTGAACAGAACTCCCAGCTTCTTTGAGGACACCTTAACAACCGTTGTGGTGTGAGGTTTCCAAGAGAGTTTATTGTTTATGTTCAGACCAAGAATGTTTATGTTGTCCTCAGGTGAGACGGAAGAGCCGTCAAAGAGGATAGGAAAGTTGGGAGGTGTTTTAGAGAGAGAGAGAGAGAAGAAAGAGAGAGAGTAGAGAGAAGAGAGAGAGAGAGAGAGAGAAGAAGAGAGAAGAGAGAGAGGGTAAGAGCAGTGATAAGAGGGGGAGGACTGAGAGAAGAGAGAGAGAAGGAGAGAGAAGAGAGAGGAGAGAGAGAGAGAGGGAGAAGAGAGGAATAGAGAGAGGTAAGAGAGAGAGAACGAGAGATGACGAGAGATATATGATATGTATACTACTATATTGATATATATATAATATAAATATAATATATATATATATATAATATAATTAATATATATATATAGATATAGTAAATATAATATATATATAATATTATATATATATATATATATATTATAAGTAATATATATAGATATAGTATATATATATATTAATATATGAATAATATATAAAATTTTGTAAGATATATATATATATAATATATATATAGATATATATATATAATTAATAATATAGTATTAATATAATGTTGAAATATTATATATATATATAATAATGAGATATGATATATATATAATATATATATTAGTATATATATATATATATATATATATTATATATAGTATAGTATATGATATATATAAATATTATATAATTATGATATGTATATATAATATATATGATATATATAAGTATAATATATTTATAATATATATATAATTATATATATATATATATATATATATATATATATATATATATATATATATGAAGAAATTGAGTTTTCAAAGAGTTGAACTTTACAAGGTTGCCGTGACCCCACCGAGAAATTCCAATCCAATCGGCAAGAATTAGAATTCAGAAGTTGAACCGAGAAGCAACTCTAGGCGAAAGAGGGAGCAGATTTGAAATGAGTGGAAGAATGGAGAGGTGAGTCATCGGCATGAGAATGAACAGAGTTAGATCAATAGCTGAAAAGATAGATAATGAAAAGTAAGAATAAAATTGGGGAATTAAACAGAACCTTTCGGAACACCACAATACCAAGGAAGGAAAAGAGGTTGCTCCATCAGAAGTGCCATTAATGAGCGAAAAAATCCCGGAGAACCTAGACAAAAGTGAGCAAAAGAAGGAATGAAATCCAAAGGAAGAAACCTTAGAGAGTAGTGACGCCTGCCATGCCCGACCAAATGTTTTGGATATGTCAAGCGCCATCACACATGACCTCTCCAAGTTCCCTAAGGCGGAAGACCATAAATCAAGTGAGATAGAAAGTATGTCACCAGTTGACCTCAAGCGTCGAAAGCCATGGTGATCTGAATGGAGGGAATGAGATACCAAATGATCCAAAAAATGAGAGTTATGAGTAGTTTCAAAGACCTTGGACCGAATGAAAGTTAAGTTATATGGCGATAGTTAGAAAGGATCAGAGTGGCTAACCTTTTTCGGGACTGGCTGGACATATGCGCTTCCACTGAGAAAGATTTGTATTAAGGCATATAGAGTAGAGCCGAACGAGGATAGACGCCAGCCCGGAAGCACGCTCCCTCAAAACACGAGAGGGAATGTCGTCTGGGTCACTAGCCTTCCTAACGTTCATTAATTTCGGGATCCCATGCACCTGATCATGTGTAATCACAGGCAGAGCCATGGGATACCTGAGAGGAGAAGGAGTAGGAAAAGGAGTTACCAGAAATCGTCCAGGGTGAATAGAAGAAAAGGAGGCCGAAGAAATTAGCCTTTTCAGAAGGAGTATTAGTTACAGATCCGTCAGCGCGAATGAGAGGAGGAAATTCAGATTTACAGAAGTTATTCGAGATGTTTTTGGCTAGGGGCCAGAAATTTTTATCAGAAGGAGAACCAAGAAGGTTAGCGCACTTTCTTTAGGTGAAAGTGCTCTTAGTCTGACGAATAATATTCCTGCAACGATTCCGAGTTGAACGAAAATTAGCAAGTGTGATAGGAGAAGGAGAGTTTTTCGATTCTTAATAGACATTGTTTCTATCCCGGAGAGCAAGAGAACAGGTGCCATCGAACCACGAATTTTGAAGAGAAAAAGTTTTAGTAGAAGATGGAATGAATCTGCTCATTCCCTCGGAGATTACGACCCCTACCTTTTCAGCAGTGACTGAGGCACTCTCCGAGTCAAAACAGGATTCATAGTTTCATACCAAGGGTAGGTATCAAAGAAGCGACGCATTGCCCCCTAACTAACGTTGATTAAAGTGCCAGAAATACGTTTAGGGCATGTGGAGCTACTGGAGAGAAAGTGTTATAATTAAGAGCACAAGATTATTGCTGCTACCTTTATCGCGGTAAGTATATATATTATATATATAATATATTATATATATATATAGTATATATATATATATATATAATATATTATATGTATAGATATATATATATAGTTATATATATAATATATATATAATTATTATATATATATATATGATATATATATATAATATATATACAGTATATATATATTATATATATATGGTATAATAGTATATATATATATATATATTATATATATGATATTATATATTATATATATATATATATAGATATATATATATATAATATATATAATATATATATATTATATACAGTATATATATTATATATATATAAATATATATAATATTATATATATATATATATAATATATATAATATAATATATAAATATATATAATATATTATATATATATATATATATATATATATATATATATTATATTTTTTACATGATACCACCACTCACGGCAATGCCCTTTTTCAAAAAGAGGGGCAAAAAAAAAAATTAAAAAATAAATAAATAAAAAAAATTACATAAAGGAAAACATTAAAATAAATGGAAAGTAAAACCACCCTGTCCCTGCAACGCAATTCCCTCAGGTGGGCGCAGACGCGGGATTTAAATAGAAGAAGAATAAATATAGCAGGAAAACAGATAAGGGCAAGGAGTTCCACAAAACAGATGTGGCTGGAAAGAAGAGGCACCACAACAAGTGATCGCTTGAGTCTCCAATATATACAGTATATATATATATATATAATATATATATATATATGTATATAATATATATATATATATATATAATATATATATATATATATTATATATATATATATATATATATAATATAGTATTAATATATGTGCTTAACACCATTCAAAAACCTCAAAAAACTCGCAAGCACAGGGTCCTAACAAGATATCCAATATTCACCTCAAACACTAAAGTACCAATGTTAACAGTACTAACCCAAATGTTCAACACAGCTAGGCTATCCCACCGTACATATAATCCCCATATTAAAACCTAACCACCCACCCAATTAGCTTCATACAGACTTATATCATTGCTCTCTACAATATCTTTTGTATGATAAATACTAAAGCGAAACCCCCCCCTATCCCTCTCTCAGATACCCAACATTGGACTCTGGCAAAAAACATTCCACCACTAAATTACTAACCAATCTAACACAAAGCATTCTCACAGGATTTAACCAAGCCCTACCCCCCAAAATGTACCCTTCTAGTAGCAATAACATAAACAAGGCTTTCGATACAGTTCCACGCCATCTCTTAATAGATAAAGTATTAAGAACAGAAATAAATATCAAGGACAAGAAAATAATTACAAACTCCTTATCTGGATGTACATCTAGACTCATACAAGGACGCCACTCCTCCCGCACATGCAAACTATATAATGGGAGTCCCCCAAGGCGCCATTCTATCACCAACATTATTCAATCTTTTTATGAATGAAATATCTCAACCCACAACCCCATCTATAAAAATCAGCTACTATTCAGAATACCTAAAAATCATAGCCCAAAACTCCTTTATGAATACAACAAGAGTTGAACTGCAACAATATATAAATCAACTTGAACAATGGCTATCAACAAATAGAATGACTGTCTCCCCTCAAATATCCTCTATCACACTAATTACACCCGATAAAAGAGAAGCCAACACGTATCCAAATGTTCTTCTTTCAAATATTAGACATCTCTTAATAAACAACAAACTATCTTGAGATCTTGAGCTTAACCTTCGATACACACACATGACATTTACCCCCTACCCACACACCCCACATAAACAATATTACATCTAGAACCACACAAATTAAACGCCATGAAACCATTAACCGGAACAAATTTTGGCCAAAACAAAGAAACCCTCTCGATATTTTACAGGCAGTACCTCCATCCCTTTTTAAACTATGCATCACCAGCCTGGGCACCAGCATTATCACAGTCCAATAAGCAAATAATGGAAGTAGTACAAAATAATGCTCTTAGAATAATAACGGGCTGTCTACCCTCCACTCCCATTCATCACTTACTAACGGAAACAAAAATTCTTCCAGTAAGTGCTTATCTCGACATGGTGGCTGCCAATTGTATAGGAAGTCACTTTCAATAGACTACCCTTACATCATACATTACAGCAGCCCCTTCTACCGAGAAGGAAAAGGATCACACCATCTTTGTACCACTCTGACATTTACAACACGCTCCTTCCCCCGCCCCCAGATACTCCCATCATTAAACACATCCATACTCAGTTTACCCAAAGAACGATCTCTGCATACCCAAATACCACCATACTGCAGGCACGCCCTCCCGAAATATCCCCCTCAGAACAAACTCTGGAACGTCAAACCAGAGTAATGATGCCCCGTTTACGCTCTGCGCTCCACCCCCCCCCCCTCCCTTCAAGAATATAAATATAAAATTCCTAACGCTTCCTCCCTCACTCTTCAAAGATGCTCCCTCCCAAGACAACATTGACGCCACGCAGCGAAACATTACCTGCAGAACTGCTCGCAAAACATATAACGACAATAGAACAAATAAAGTTTGAAACGCGCATTTGTTCTACTAATTCTTGGTCCCGGCCTATGTGGTGACAATACCTCCATGGATCGCCCTTTCTCATAGGAGAGACAGAGGCAACCAAAATAAAAGAAAAGTATATATATATATATGATACTATATATATATATATATATATATATATATATATATATATTAATAATAATATATATATATATATTATATTATATATATATAGCCCGGAAAGGATGTATGATATCATAGTGCTGTTAGTGCTCTTGTTACCAAACTTGTGCATGTATAGCAGGTGAGAACCATTGCAGATGGGTCTTTAATCGTGATCCCTTCCACCCCCCAACGAGTGCATGTGCATGTTTGTGCATTCGTGCTATTAGCATTTTCACATGCACATCCTCAACCTTCTTTCTTTCCCCTGATTTATCATAAATTTTCCGTCTTTTGAATCCACCTTCTTTATCAGTTTCTAACTTTTTTTTTTGAATTCCCACCCATTAGTTCCTTTAATTATTTATATAAGGTTGACCTCCTTTTTTTCATCACAGCCCCATCGGGCTATCCGGCGCCTCTTCCCGCATGGGTTTTCAGTTCACCCCACACTTCCTCCCCGTGGATGAGAGTACAGTTTAAAAACCGGTCATTTTAGCTCACTTCTGACTGATCCGCCAATTGTAGGGATCTCGAACCTTGAGCTAACCGGCGAGGAGGCTGTTCTGCACTTTGGTGTATAATTTCGGGCTTTACTTGAAGATATAAATATATAAGGTGCCGTGTGGTACACGGCGGGTAAACCGGGTAGAGTTCCGGGAGGATCTTCGAGGCCACATCCACAGCCCACCCTACGGGTGGGGTCCGGGTGGTTTGGGTCTCTGGATTGACCTGTTGTGGAGAGAAGGATTACCCTTCCTTATGAAATATACGCCTTTCCAGCCCATCCTGTTATTTACGTTTAGGTCTCATTTGCTCTATTGTTACACTGTTCATTCATAGAGACGAAGTTTGTGGTTAAATTTTTTTTGGAAAAGTTATTAAATGAAAAAACGTGTTTAAACCAAGTGAGCCAAACAACATCAACAACAATTACCATCTCTCAGGTTCCCAGCCTGACCCTACCGCGGTCCCTACTACGTTAGACCAGTACTATGCTTTACTTCCTTTCCTACACCTGAGTCCTTGCATGATTTCAAGCGATCGTCGACTAGCCAACCCCAAACACCACCCAGGGCTCCAACGGTCTGGCAATCCGCAAAGTGCCCCCTTAATAGTCGTCTCATTCGTTATTCATTGCTGCACCCGCTTCCGGAATGCCAGCAGACACACCCTTCCCGATATTGTTTATCACATACCTGCGATCCACTACCTCCAAAGCTCTTACTGAGCACAGAACAATTCTTCTCAGCGATGCATTGAAAAAGTTTAGGAGTTGAAGACACTCCACATTTTAATGAGAAATAGGTCCATTCTCGTACAAGCTTGCTAACCCGAAAATCAGGTTCCATTCTGATCATCCTTAAAGATCTCTCGCAAGCATTCCTTTATTCTTACACTACGATTATAAGAAACACATCTAAGCACTATTTTCCGTTATGAACAGAAAGACAGAAGATTTAGACTAGAAATAAAATTTCCAGCATAAAATTAGATTTTCCCCTCGTAGGGACTCCGCCTGACAAACCAAATCCTCGTTTGCTGCTGACCTTTAATAAAAACCCCGTATCCACTACAAAGTTGAAAATAGGTTCGCAAGTAACAGTTTCGCACGTTTATCCTCACCCAGAGTTGCTTCAATTGTCAACGGTTTGGTCATCCCCGAGGGGGGGGGGGGGGGGGGGGTGGGGGGGGGGGGGGGGGGGGGGGGGGGGGGGGGGGGGGGTAAATACTGTAGGGGCCGGATGACAATGCCAATCTGCGGAAAAATACGCCCTAACTGTTGAACTGTGGAGGACCCCACAGTTCTTCTTCCTTCAAATGCCCGTCTGACCTTTTGAACAGGAGTTTTGGAATATGTAAACCATCACAAAAACACCACCACAATGAGCAAGAAGAGATTGATATACGTCAGCTCAAGAAAAATATTCTTGACAAATCAAAGTAATCTTACGCCACAACTACAGCTGCCCACACGCCTCCGCGTGTTAATCCCCCAACACAACCCCATCCTACCAGAACTCATCTCCTAAATCTCATGAAAACTCAGGCAGTTACTGAACCTGTCTGCCAGAAGCCCACACTGCCAACTCCTCAAATAGTAAAAAGCAGCCTTGATTCACATCTCCCGTCCAAAAAGGCCCTAACAACCCTATCCCGATAAGCTCTCAACAAATTCAGGCAATGAAACCAAGCTGTTCATCCAGTTCAAAAATTTGGAAACATTTCCTGCCAAAGACACACTGTGCCCTACTTTACCAAAGTAGTTCACCAAACTTATGCTATATGACGTCTCTTTATCCTTAAGTCGCCTCCACTATTACTCAACTCCCTGAAAAGATGTGTCTAAACACGCAGAAAAGAATAGTCGCCAAGCTAAAGATATTCGTTAAATATAGAGCATCCGAATTTTAACAAAAAACACAGTAACCCCAGACGTAAAAAAATGCAACTCAGAAGAGCTTATCATAAGTCTCTAGAGACAAAAGCATTGGCTTCAACAGATTGTACTCAAACAAACACAGCTATGACAACCCACCAATCAAACCTCTAATAGTCTGCAAGATTATTCTAACTCTTCTGAATCTTCCTATAACTCTTTCCGAATTCCTATATCAGCACTGCCCTAAAGGATTCTACACCCTAGCAGATGAAATGGATCAGCTCCCAAATGATCTGATGTGATGACCTATTCTCTTTTCCCAATGCTTCCTGCACTTCTTGAGAAGGGAATGGAAAAGTTTCAACGTAAACTCGCAAACGCTATAAGCGTTCTGGTCTGTGGAGCCATAAGAAGAGACTCAAGAGGTCCCCATTCTCCAATCAACTGTCCAATCTCCAAAATCACTCCATGATGAATTACTGGCCAAAATCTCCAGTATCGGATCTTGCCAATCCATCGACTCCTATATTGGAAACAAATATCGCAACCCCAAACACATTCTGCAAAAAACAAATACCCTTCGTGACACCTTCCTTCCCCATTTTCCATGGAAACAACTCTATATCCCTTCCACATTTTCTGAATCTGCTTGCCTTAGCAGATACTGAATACGCTCTCATTAATAACAACATGGCATTATGTTGCTCTTCGATGAACCAACCAAATCCACATTACAAGTTGGACTCGGTTGAACTCAACTTATCTCGCATTCATGGGGAAGCCCCTTTACCAAATACATATGAAAACTCCTTCCCACAAGAGGTCGTACAACCTAAAAAATCTCTGTTGTTGACTACTCTTTACTTCAGGATATTTGCCCCTCCATCGCGAGATCCACGTCTCAACATCCGAACGCACTCCAACACTACCTGTCACATAGAGACAATTGTCTCTAAAAGACCATCATCATAAATATTTATAACAACTCAGCATGCTACTTTCCTTCAATGAATTGTCGGTTACCACTCTAATTTCGAAGAACTTGTTCAACTAATAAACATATGTACACCAAAGTTTTATAGTTTGCAGGAACTTCAACTATATCATCGTGACTTATTTCAACCGTCCGAATATAAATCGCCGTTAAACTCTATAGAAAGAGGTGACAATGATAGGGGGAGTGCAGGAATACTCATTCATATCAAAATCTATCCCTATTTCTCAGTCCCTCTCCAAACCAAACTTCCAGTGGCATCACGAATTCACTTGTCCACCCACCTTACTTGTCTGCTTGATCTACCTGGCTCCGAGTAGTGAATTTACTAAGGTCGCTTAGCTGATCTTTTTAAAACCGCTCCCTACTCCGGTTGTTATCCTAGAAGACTTCCACCTCCGTCACCCCTTATGGGTGACCCCTCACTTTCGGCTAACGATCCAAATCCAATTACCCAATCCCTCCAACCCCCTTTTCCATGGATCCATTACACAGTCCCACCCCGTCAACCACAATATGAACGTGAGATACACACACTTTCCTAATATCAACTTGCTATAATTCCCCTTTCCTCCCAGTTCCCTATGGATCGATTTACTGGTCCGCTTTGATTAATTATTTATTCGGCAGTGATCATTACCCAATAGCTTTAAATGAGCTTGTACTAAGCCCAATGCTAAAACCTAAATCCAGCTGGCGTTATGATCAAGCGGAGTGGGCTCCTTTTTATCAGGCCACAGCTATCCAACTTTCTCCCTTCAATAAACCGGTTTCCAAACTGTGCATGATGCCTTTCCTTCTTCCATTCAAAGTCGCATCTCGTAGCGGAAGCTATACCCGGTGGCCCAAGATGCCGCCCAAGCCAAACTGAGAGAAGAAGAAACCTCTACAGGCAATGACAAAAGGACTCGTACCACCCCACAACAATTATTATTTTATAAGAGCGCCGCGCGAGAGATCTCGGCGAATTATCGCCAACGCGTAAACAATTTTTTCGAACTTACATATCGACTGTTAACTCCACAACTTCCGTTCCTTTCGTGTGGAAAGTTACACAGAAAATATCTAACTGATCCAACAACTACTCACCCACAGTCCTCCGTTATGGGCCTGATATAACCGCACGATCTCTGCTACTGCTGCTGTTAGCGGACGCGTAGGTTATAGTGTGAGCCACTCGAGTAATTTCCGCTACACTGAAAAGCCTTTCAAAAACTGAGAACTGACACAAGCACTGCCAGACTTTTCAACACGAAATGGAAGATCATACTACAACCGTCTTTTTACACTTGCAGAGTATCAAACCGCATTGGCAAATAGCAAAGACTGTGCTCTTTGGTCCGACAGATTTCGTACATTATGCTCCTCATATCCATCCCTCGGATCAGCATTGTTTGCGGATCTATATAACGAATCAGATCGAACTCTTTCTTTTCCATTCATTTGGACTTACAGCTTTGTAATTCCTATCCCCAAACCTGGGAAAGATCCCGAAGTGGCGTATAAACCAAAGAGCTATTTCGCTGACCTGTCATTCCTGTAAATTAATGGTGAAAATGGTTTATAGCTGCTTTCTCCCTGTTCTGAAGAGCCGCCAAGCTTTTTTCAAACTTCCGTTTAGTTTCCCTAAAAATCGTTTCGCTGCGGTATAACTAGACCATGACATCCGGAAGCCTTCTCAACTGGTGGGATGATTCTTGGTGCTTTTTTGACCTTAAAAAAAGCTTATGACACAAACGTGGAGAACTGGATTTCTCCTTAAACTCACTCGCCTCGGTTTCCGCGGACACTCCCTCTTTTCATCAAATGCCTTCTGTCAAACAGATCCATCCAGGTTCGGTGCTCTTCTATTCTATGACGCCACTTTACTCTGGATGAAGGCGTTCCGCAGGGTAGTGTTCTAAGTGTACTACTATTTGACTTTGATTTAATGATATCGTTACTATCGTTACTTCTATCCCAGCGACTGTCAATTTTCTTCTATGTCGATACCTTGCTTATGATAATTGCCGTGCTAGGCGACCCTTTCTCGAAGGCGCAATTTCAACTAGCTATTGAAATATTTCACAATGGGTATCCCATATTTTCCATTTTTCTCCCACCAAAACCTCAGCAGTGCTCTTTAAGAAAAAAAAAAGAATCGAAGAGCTTGCCACCTTCTTCCAGCGAACCTAACCTTATATGATTCGCCCATTCCTGTTACTTCACAGGTCAAATTTCTAGGACTCATTCTAGATGACCACTAACAGTATGCACGGTTTTCAGGTGTTGAATATGCGTGTGCATAATGCACCGCATATTTCAACACTGAAAACACTTGTTCATCGCGCGCTGACCGTTA
>JABUQX010044366.1:42500-54912 GCA_015478945.1 Trachelipus rathkii | reverse complement strand
AGAGAAGAGATAAATTATAAATTTACTATTATGCTTAACTTTTGTCTAATATTATATATACTAAAAAATAAGTATAGTAAGACAATATATAAAATACATAAACTATAATAACCACCACACCAACATCAAGACATAATATAATAACTATGCATAAAATCAAACTAAAAAATCGTCTGTTTGTACGTATATATATATATTAGTAATATATTATATATAATATATATACTCCTCAGGGGTGTATTTATTCTTTTTTTTGTGTTATATCAAGGTGAAAAAAAAACCAAGGAACATAGCACAAACAGTCGAACAGAAGAACCAATAACCCACATACAGTAAGAGAGCGGACAGGGGGAGTTTCGTGAACCCCTTGGGTCTCCTAGCACTAGTATGTGCATTTGTCACATATGAAATCTTTTAATCTTCTTTCTCTCCCCTCGTTTTTCGAATTATCTACATCTTTCAATTCTCTTACTTCATCGCAGTTTCTATCTATTTTTTTTTTTTTCTTTTTTTAATTGAATTCCCCACCCCATCAGTCCCTTTAAGTACTTGTACGTACTCTCCCTCTTTCAAAGATAAGGTCCTACCTTTTTTCCCGTCACAGTCCTTTGTGCTATCCGGTGCCTCTTCCTATATGGGTCTTCACTCTCTTCAGTACATTTCACATTTCTTTCCCGTGGATGAGGGTACAGGCTAAAAACTGGCCCTTTCGCTTGGCTTTGACCGGGACGCCAATTGTATGGGACCCGAACCTTGAGCTAACCGGTGAGGAGGCTGTCCTGCACTTTGGTGTATAATCTCAGGCTCTAACGTAAAGTTCTTTAGGTTCCGTGTGATTCACGGATAGAAAACCGGTGTAGAGTTCCGGGTGGATCTTCTGAGGCCGCATCCACATCCTACCCTACGGGGTTCGGAAAGTTTTGTGGGTCTCTGGCCTGTAATTTGCTGTGGGGAGAAGGACTACCCTTCCTTATGAAATATGCTACTTTCCAGTCCATCCTTTTTTTTTTACTTTTGTTTCATTTGTTTTATCGCTATAATTGATCATCTATGGAGAAGAAGTATGAGGTTTAAATTTTATGAAACTGGCTCTTCAAGAAAAAATGTTATTAAACCAAGGCGCGCACAACTACTACCAACTGTCGGGTTCCCAGCCTGACCCAACCTCGGTTCCTCCTACTTCTAGACCTGCAGGAGTTTCCGCCTTCATTTCTTCTACTACACCTGAAAATTATCTGTGTAACCTCAGTGATTCGTAGGCTGGTATGCCCTTGACACCCTGGGTGCCCAAACGGTTGGGGCAATCCCGAAAATGTGCCCCCTGTCATAGTCATTCTCATTTGTTTACTCCATATGCTGTTCCTCCTCCGATAATGCCAGCTAACACATCATTCCCGATATATTACTTATTCCGATCTACTACCTCCAAAGCTCTTATTGAGCAAAGAACCATTATTCTTGGTGATGCACTTGAAAAAGCTTCAGGAGTTGAACACCCCCCTCCCCCAATCACATTAATAAGAAATGGATTCCTTCTCATTCAAGCTACTACCCGGAATTAAAATTCCATCTTGTTATCATTAACGTCTCTAGGAAACATCCCTCATATTTCCACTCCTGATGAAACAAGAAACACTTCTTTAGAACAGAGAAACAAAAATATTGCTGTCATTTTAAGAAATCTCCAGCAGAAAAGATTTCCCGTTACAAACGTTTATAGATTTCTCCCTCATTGGGACAATCCTGATACCCCAAATTCGCGTTTGCTGCTGGCCTTTAGCACCCCTTTTCCACCTTTAAAGGTGAAAATAGGGTTTACAAGCTACAGTGTTCTTACGTTTATCCCCCGACCCAGACGCTGCTTTAAATGCCAAGGGTTTGATCATCCCCGAAAATACTGTAGGGGACCGCATGACATATGCTCAGTCTGCAGAGAAAAATTTCACATTCTCTTTGAAAACACACCACATTGCAAAAATTGTGGAGGACCCCACAGTGCCTCTTCCTTAAAATGCCCGTCTTACATGTTTGAAAACGAGTGTTTGGACTTATGTCTCATACAAAAATTGAGCAGGAGAGATGCCATACACCAGGTCAAAGACAAATATCACACAAGACAAAGGCAATCTTATGCTACAATTACACCAGCCCTAATTCCTCCGCGTGCTAATCCAACGATACAACTCCATTCCAATAGAACTTTTCCCCTAAATTTTAGCGAAACTCAAGCAGTTTCTGAAACCTGCCCGTCTGCAATGCCTATACCACAGACTTCTCAAATAATCCAAAAGCGGCCCTTGATCCAATCTCCCATTCAAAATGTAATCAACAACTCTACTCCGATACTAGTTTTCAACCAACTAACAATGAAACTAAGTTGGTTCATCCAATACATATCTTGGAGAGCATTTCCGGCAAGGATACTCCGTCCTATACCCTCCAGATGAGTTCGTCAAACTCACGTAAGAGGCCTACGTCTATGTCTCCTAATCTGTCGGTCACCGTTGCCCAATTTCCTGAAAAAGATGTGGTCCTAAACACAAAGAAAAGATTAATCACCAAGCTAAAGATTATTGTCTAAAATACAAAAAATCCCAATTTCTAAAGCATAACACTTTGACCCCAGATGTAAAAAATGCAACTCAAAAGAGACCTTGTCATAAGTTTATCCCTGAGACAAAAGCAGCGACTTCAATAGATTGTACCCAAACAATCACAGCTATTGAACAACCAACCAACCAACCGTATGATAGCTTGCAGGATTATTCCAGCTCTTCTGAATTATCCAATAACTCTTTTTCCGAATTTCCTACCTCAGCACTCCCTAAAGGATTCTATATCTTAGCGGATGAAATGGATCATAGTTCCCAAATGGAGCCTGATGTGACGACACACTCCATCTCTAATGCATCTTGCGCTCCCAAGAGAGATGAATGGAAACCCGTTCCAAAATCACCCACATGATGGCTCACTGACAAAATTTTTAGCGTCAGACCTTAGTAACCCAACGGATTCCATATTGGATCCCAATATAGCAACTCCAACCTCCTTACAAAAAAATGACACTTTTCCGGTGTCACCTCCTAACACTGCCTCCATGAAAATATTCCCATATTCTCCACCCATTTCTGAATCTGTTTGGTTGGCAGATGCTAATATAACTTCCATTCCTAAACTTGAGCGTGTGGCTGCTCTTCCAACGACCAACCAAGTCCACACGATAAGATGGGCTTGGTTGAACTCAACTTACTTCGCATTCATGGAGAGTCCCCTGCACCAAATACCACTGAAAACTCCCCCACACCCAAAACCGGTCGTACAACCAAAATCGCTGTTGTACGACTATTCCTTACCACCAGGATTTGCTGCTCAACCTCGTTGGAACCCACCTCTAAGCCTTTTATCCCCATCTGAATCCACTTCCAATAGTACCCCTAGCCACATAGAGACAAATGTCTCAAATCGACCATCCTCATAATATTTATAACAACATAGGATGGCCACTTTCCTTCAATGGAACTGTCGTGGCTACTATTCCAATTTTTAAGAACTTATTCAACTAATAAACATATGTACACCAAAGTGGATATGTTTGCAGGAACCTAAACTATCCTATCGTAACCTCTTCCAACCGCCGGAATATAAATCGCCGCTAACCTCTATAGAAAGAGATGGCAATGATAGGGGAGGTGCAGGAATACTCATACATAAATCTGTCCCCTATTTTCTAGTCCCTCTTCAAACTAGACCTCATGCAGAGGTAGCATGAATTGATCTGTCCACTGACCTTACTGTCTACTCGATCTACTTGACGTACTTGACTCCGAGCAGTGAGTTTACTAAGGTCGACTTAGCTGATTTTTTTAAAGCAACTCCCCACTCCGGTTGTTATACTACTAGATTCCAACCTTCGCCACCCCTTATTGGGCGACTCTGTCATCTCGTCTAAGATCCTTGCTGATCTCCTAACACCCTTTTCCCTGAGATGAATTAACAAAGGACTCCCTACATATGAATGCTTAGATAAAACTCTTCTTCCTGTATTGAAATTTCCTTTTGCTCACATTCTCTTATGGATCGCTTTATCTGGTCCTGCTTTGATTATTTATGCGGCAGCCTTAAATGAACTTGCATCGAGCCCAATGTTAAAACCCATTTATATCTAGGGTTATGACCGAGCGGAGTGGGCTCCTTTTCATCAGGTCACAGGTATTCCACTTTCTCCCTTCAACAAGCGGTTTCCAACCATTGGTGATGCATTTAGCTTTTTCCAGCAAGTTATCATCACAGCAACAGAAGCTTGCATCCCATGATCTTCCGCAGGTAGGCATTCGGCAACTCCTTGGTGGTCCCAAGAGTATGTACAAGCTAACCGGGAGAAGAAAAAACTCTGCAGGTGATACAAAAGAACCCTCACCACCCCATACATGATTATTTTTTAAAGCAACGGCTGCGAGATCTCATCGAATTAATCGCCAAACACGTAAACAATACCTTCGAACATATACTTCGACTGTCAATTCCACAACTCCCCTTTCTCCAGTGTTGAAAATTGCACAGAAAATATCTCTTGCCACTCCAACAACTCTTCACCCACAGTTCTCCGTTATGGGCCTCATATAATCTATATGATTTCTGCTCCAGCAGTTGTTGAAGATGCATTAGGTTATAGTTTTGTTAGCCACTCGAACTCTTCCCGCTATCCTGAAGCCTTTCAAAAACTGAAAATTAACACTACACCGCCAAACTTTTCAACAGCAAAAGGGAAAGATCGTACCAATTAACGTCTTTTTACACTTGCAGAGTATCATACTGCACTGGAGAATAATAAAGACGATGCCTTTGGCCCAGACATTATTTTATACATAACGCTCCGTCATATTTACCTCTCTGCATCAGCGCTTTGCTGGATCTGTATAACAGAATCAGGTTCGAATCCTCTTTTCTTTCTATTTAGACTACAGCCTTTGTAATCTCTATTCCCAAACCTGGGGAACGATCCGAAGTTGGCGGACAACCAGAGACCAATTTCGCTCACCTATCATACTTGTAAATTAATGGAGAAAATGGATTCAGGCCACCTTCTCCCTGTTTTGGACTGTGCCATTCTTTAGTTTTTTTCCGTAAAAAATCTTTCGACCTCGGATCCTCTGTTAAAACTGGATCATGAAATCCGGGAAGCCTTCTCAGCTGGTGGGATGATTCTTGGTGTCTTTACTGACCTTGAAAAAGCTTATGACACAGCGTGGAGGACTGGGGTTCTCTTTAAACTCCACTTGCTTGGTTTCCGAGGACAGCTTCCCCTCTTTATTAAATGCCTTCTGTCATACAGATCCATCTAGGTTCCAAGCTCTTCTGTTCTATCAAACCACTTTACTCTATATGAAGGCGTTCCGCAGGACAATGTTCTAAATATATTATTATTTTCTCTCGGATTCAATGATATCGTTACTTCTATCCCAGCGACAGTCACTTTTTCTCCCTATGCTGATGACCTGGTGCTATACATTGCCGGTGCCATCTCTTGAACGGCAACTTCAATTAGCTATTAAGAATATTTTACAATGGGGAAACTCCCATGGCTTCCATTTCTCACCCACCAAAACCTCAGCAGTGCTATTTAGAAAAAAAGGGAGTAGAAGAACTTGCCACCTTCCTCAAGCGAAACCTAACCTTATATGGTTCACCCATTCCTGTAATTTCATGGGTCAAATTTCTAGGCCTGATTCTAGATAACCACCTAACATACGCACCGCACATTAAACTCCTGAAAACAACTTGTCATCGCGTACTTGACCTATTATGCCATCTCGGGGTGCTGATCTGAAGTCCCTTTTACTTCTCCACACCGCCCTAATCCGATCGAAAATGGACTATAGCCCTCCCCAACTCTACTACACCTGTTAAATCCCATCCAAAACGAGGCGATCCATATCTCTACTGGAACCTTCCGATCATCCCCCCCAGGTGAGCCTTGAAGTTAAATCCGATATGATGCCACTCTCTCTTCGAAGGGAATACATCATGTGCACAAGTTATCTTGGCTTTCAAACCCCAATAACATCTGCTCTGACACCGAGATACCTGACAATTTGCAAACAGAGTTTATAACATCCTTAACTTCATCAACATCCCTTTGAAAAATATGCTGGGTGAGTGATCAGCGAGGGGTGAAAACTTAGAAATATAAAGCAGAACATTGGTAAGCCTTTTTTTTTTTTACTAAATATTCATTTTGCCATCCAAATTTTGTTTTTGACATTTAAAGTATGTATGAGCCAGGACCCACCCACGGCGTTGATTTTTCAACCCAATATGGCCGCTTATATATATATATATTATATATAATATATATATATATATATATATAATATATATAAATATATATATATATAATATATATATATATATATATATATATATATATATATATATATTATATAATATTATATATATATATATATATATATATATATATATATATATATATATATATATATATATATATATATATATATATATATATATATATATATATATAATATATATATATATATATATATAGTATTATATATAATATATATTATATATTATATATATATTTGAATTAAAATTACTTTCTTAAAGATGTATGTATCAATAGCATATTTATTTATAGAGCTGTAAATAAACTGAAACCTGCTAAAATTTTATGTTAGTTTTTATATGCACTTTATATATAAACTTTATGTACAAGTTTTTAAGTCAATAGAAATCATTCCATTGTTTTTTTTTTTTATAATCAGTTTGACTCTATTTCGCTTTCTACAATGAAAAATATCTTTATACCAAAATTAATCAATTTTATTGCTTCAAAACGAAATTTTCGAAATAAAATTTCATATTCATTGACAGAAAAAAAAAACATGTTTAATTTTTTCTGGAACGACTAACAGTTATAAATGTAAAATTTAGTGCCTAGAAATTTCTCACTAGATCTTTCGACACGAAGGTAATACATTCAAAAGAAAAATTTGGTTCAAATTATCAGGTTTAAGAATTTGTAAATTCATAACTTTAGAGATCGATTTATATTACATGGCGTCTTGAACTTTTAGATATTAATCTATATTTTGGTGTTAATTCTAAAAGAAAAAAAAATAAATTATATCAAATTATTGTCTTTCAAAGAGAAATCTCTTCCTTAATTTATATTATATAGAACAATAAGATTTAAATATGAAATGATGAAATGGGTAAAGACGGACCAATAAATAGCATTCTCTCATGATGCTATCTAAATCATTTAATTAATTTGACTTATTTCTTGGCGTATGAACATTCAAGGCTAACTACTACAAATAGACATAGAATAAGATATGAAAACAGTGCCTTCATTTGTGAAGCTGTAAATTTGAGTGTCTTTGAATAAAAATTAATGCTGAATAAAAACATTACAGTAAGCGGGGTAAAATATGTAAAGGTTCACAAGTTCGTGCCTAGAAATTTACTTTACATTAATACCCTATTACCTAACTTGAGCAAATTTGACCAAAATGTTTCTAGATTGTGTAATGAAAGCCGATTAATTGATATATGAGAATATAGTTCATAGTATCATCACACACAAACACACACAAACAAGCACACACACACACACACACACACACACACACACACACACACACACACACACACACACACACACACACACACACACACACACACACGTATATATATATATATATATATATATATATATATATATATATATATATATATATATATATATATATATATATATATATATATATACTATATATATTACTATATATATATCGAAACAACAAACATTCCGAAATATCAGCCTTTCTCGGCCCTAATACAGGAAGCTCACACACCACAAAACACCACCAAAAAAACTTTTTATGGATATGACTCAATTTACTCTAACACACAACCAGAGAACCATACACTATTAACACTAATCAAAAACAACTTATCCTACCACAATACCACAACTGAAACTATCAACCTACTAAATGACCCGATCCTTAATATCCAATCATTTACTGTCCTCTTCATTAACATTCCTCACAACATAATTATCATATACATCCCCCATCCCACATCTCAATATTGTCCAAACAATTAAAAAACAAACATAAACCCTATCATTACAATAAACAACTTTATTATAAGAGGTAATTTTAATGCCCACCATATTACATGGTACAGAAAATATCCTTTTGATAACCGAAGAATCCACATTCTCAACGAATTTGATTCATCAAACATTTCAAACTACAAAAATCTTCCTACTCGAATCCCTCCCCAAAGAAACCAAATCAAGACATCCCTTGACATTACCTTCTCTCCATGTATCTTCAACAACACCACATGGAATACAGAGACTGATCTCCCATCAGACCACGTCCCAATAATAATCACTTATCAAACAAAAATAGTCAAACACAAAATAACTTCAACTTTCACAAATTACAGAAAGGCTAACTAGCAAAACATCTCCCACCACATCGAATTCAACCTACCTTCACCAGCAAACAACAACTCCCACTCTTTACATAAAGCCATAGATAACCTCACCAAAGTAATCCATAAAGCCTCCAAGGCTCCAACCTCTACATACCAAAAGGCCACAGAAAACATTACAACCCTTCACTAACACTTGAAATCTGTAATTTAATAAAACAAAGAAACATCATTCGTCAACAACATACACATACCCCAGAGCTGACCGCACAAATAAACCCCTTAAACACCCAGATCTCCAATCTCATCTCCACTCATAAAACAGAAAAATTTTAAAAACACTTAATGGAAAACATGGACACCCACTTCACCTTCTCACCACACATCCAAAATATCATAAGAACAGCAAGTAACAATTAAATATCCTCCGAACCCTTTCCCATCACAATTTCAGTAACGAAACAACCACACCATCAAGAGCAAATAATTAATTCTCAAGAACTACAATCAACTATGGATCAACAATCTGGTATCCACTAACCTCCCCCACTAGTAGAAATAAACAAAAAATACAAAACACCGCCCTACGTACAATAACAGGTTGCCTAAAAACCACCCCTATCCAACACCTACATGAAGAAACGAAAATCCTACCAATTCTAGACCATCTTGACATGATAGGAACTCAATTTTACGCCAGAATCCTCAACCCTTCTCACCCATTTCATAACTACCTACAAGAACATCCAATCCGCCGTTTAAAATCCCCTCCCTCTTCTGCAGCCCTCTATTATGGCGAACTCTTTAGAACCATCCCCCCTCCCCCAAACAACACTCCTCTATCAAAACATATTCATACACATTTCACACAACGATACCTAAACAACCGCCCAACAAATAGCCTCATTAACTACCACCCTCCCGAGATATCCCTTACACAAAGCACACTCCCACGGAAGATGCAAATCTCCCTCTCCAGACTGAGATCCGGGCATCATCCGGATCTTCAAGAATATAAACATCGATTCCGACCTCAAGAATTTCCATCCCCTCTCTGCCAAAGATGCCTAACAGAGCCTGAAACTGTCAAGCACCTCCTGTTGAATTGCCCCACTCACATTCCCTACAGAACACAACATCAGATCACCTCCTTGAGACCTGTTTCTATGCCCAGTGGAAGTTGCCGGGTTTCTGGAAATGACTTGGACTCCCCAAATAAGAGGAGCCCAGGGGCAATAATATAAATATATATATATATATATATATATATATATATATATATAAATAGTATATATATATATATATATATATATATATATATATATATATATATATTTATGAAAACCAAATTATATTATAACATGTATATATATAGTATTTATAACAGGTTTGTCTGTGAAACATATTTAGCAATATATATATATATATATATATATATATATATATATATATTTATATATATATATATATATGTATATATGCTGCTATATATAATAACCATGTACCATAGTATGCTGCTGCTCTTTGCTGTAATAATAATAGAGTTACACAGAGATATAAATATATATATATATATATATATATATATATATATATATATATATATTTGTCAAGTTCATTTTAAGTTTTTTTTTACTAGTTTGTTAGAAAAGGATATTCATTTTAAATTTCAGTGGTAGAACATTGCTTTTAAAATTTCTAAATATATAAGAAAAAAAACCGCATCAGTAATCGAAAGCTACAACAGAAATTTTTTCAATCAGTACATATTCCCTAATATCAATACAAAGATTATGAGAGGGAGGGGAATGTAAGGAATGATTTACTTGGAGAAAAATGGGGTTGGGTGACTTGGGTCAGTCGATTGTGAAATTTTAAAATTTAAAGAATGCCAGAATAAAAGAAGTAGTTCTCTGAGAATGCATAGTGACGGTAAAATATATATATATATATATATATAATAATATATATATAACATAACTATTCTATATATATAGCAACAATATATATATATATATATGTATAACAACTGCTGCTGCTGCTGCTGCTGCTCTTTCGGACTCTTCATAACATATATATATATATATATATATCAATATATATATATATATATATATATATATATATATATATATATATAACTGTATATATATAACTATATATATTATATATATATGCATAGGCTATAACTACTATATATATATAAATATATATATATATATATATATATATATATATATATATGAACAAAGGCCAGAAGTTTACCAAATTCCATTGTAGTTTTTGCAAAATTGGAGAACAAGGTCAAATTAATGGCCAACACGCTCCTATACACGGCGCTTGAAATTTTGCAAATCAAAAGAAGTTAAAAAAAATAGATGATAGGTGTATTTGTGTTCCGTACTTTACCAGTAAAGTACACCCAAGATTGAGCATAGCAGTTAAGTTTGGGGTGAGAGAATTAGATAGAGAAAGGATGAGACTGTGTGAAATATGAGTCGCACGAACTCTCCTCACGGAAGGAGGTATATGACAATAAAATTCAGAAGAACAGTGTACATGGTAAAAGCAATTGTATAAGGTGAGTGATGCAGCAATTCGAATGCAAGAAAGATTGGTTAGAGTTAGTAAGAGTAGATGAGTTGAGAAGTTGAATATCCCTAGAATACACCTTATGAAGAAGAGCTGTATGTGAGGAACGATGCCATATACGTGATGCCTACTACACACAAGGGTGAACAACTCCCCTATATATATATATATATATATATATATATATATATATATATATATATATATATATATATATATATATATATATATATATATATATATATATATATATATATATATAGATATCTATAATGGATGTTGTCAATCTTGACATTTGCGAGAATAAAAACACCATAGAGAAATAAAACCAGAGCAATCTTGGCAAAGAATTTGAATCATATAGTTAAAACCAAAATTCTGACATTGATGAGGAAATCAACGATCAACGCGATATATTTTTTGACAAACAGAGATACTATCTGAGGAAATACGGGGATATGGGTCTAGGCAGAAGCTTATTAGAAGGAAGAGAAGATAGATAGTGATCTTTTTAAGCAAGACCTCGAGGGAAAAAAAATACCTAGAGTATTAAGAACTGAAGAAGGTTAGAGTTGGATTTTCAAAGAAGATATTATAGTTGTGTGGAAAATTATTTAAAGAATATAGATGAAGAAACTGAGTTATTGAGGCATTGAAAACAACCATATTTCCTTTAACCCAACTAATGGCAAGAGAAAAATCAGAGGTTAGTAACTTCAAGTTTACCCTTCTAGCATCGCCTATTTGATGTTGAGTAAGCCATCATTCAAATTGGAAGGAGTAATGAAGAGTGAAGTTATCGGCCTATGAATGAATAGGAGACAAATTAAAAAACAACTGTCATAGAACGACTGGAACGAAAGTCTGAAAAAGGTTACAAAGAAAAAACAGATACCGAAAGAGGAAAGTTTAGTTCCAGACTTTATCGAAAGCCTTCGATATGTTAAGTGTCACAGCAACAGTTTTTCCGAAATGTGGAAGAGCTGAGTACCAAAAGTCAGGAAGAATGGAAAGAAGATCACCAGTCGAGCATTCCTTACAGAAGTTAAACTAGCAATTAGAGGCAAGATTAGAAGATTTAAGATGTTTCTAAATCTTATTAAGGATAGATTTGAAAATTTATAAAAAACAGAGATTAAAGCGATAGGACGATAGTTGAATAGCTGACTAGGATCCCCCTTATTCAGCACAGGATGAATGAGGGCAGGTTTCCAGCAGGAGGATAATGTTGAAGTTGATAGACAGAAAGGAAGCAGTTTACCAAGCTCAGAAGCCCAAGCTTTGAAGACCACAGAAAGGATACCTTCAAGACCATACGTCTTCTTCATGTTAAGCTCAGAAAGAAAAG
>JABUQX010044366.1:10000-25000 GCA_015478945.1 Trachelipus rathkii | reverse complement strand
ATGTGCATTGTTTAAAAATTGAGTAAATTCACTTAAAGAGTTAGGATTCTCAAAATACCAACAGCATTGGAAAAGTTTAAATGCTTTAAAGCATTTTTTAAAAGCTGATTTAATTTCTATTTTTACTTTAGTAATTCTATTCATTAATAGTTGTTTATGTATCCATGGAAACGGATCCGACGTATTTACGTAGACATTTCTATTTAGTAAAGATTTAGGAATAATCAAATTGTTACTACATCTCTTCAGAAAGCGCAATTGTTCCTTTTTTATATTTGCAGCAATCATAGTTCTTTGGTAAAAGTTAAACTTTTTTCTAAGTGTGTGGGAAATTTGAATCATTTTTTCTTCTTTTAATATCGGGCTGTATAATATTTATTTGACTATTTATAGAATTCAGACTTTATTTTTTCTAATATTTATGTATTGTTTTATTGTTTTTATTGTTTTATTGTTTTATTCTTTAGATTCTTCTTTAACGCAGGAGTTTCCTTTCTATTCAATATCCCACCTGAAGAGGCCGTTACTATGGCGGCGAAAGCTAGTGGAACTTAATATAATTTAGATATGTAAATAAATATGTGTAATTGTGTGTATTGATGTTTTGTGTTAACACTCGATTTTATGTATTATTTTAAAATTAAAAAGTGACTTTTAAGTGTGTATTCATAAGGGCATTCCAGTCAAATAAATATTAGAAAAAATAGAGTCTGAATTCTATAAATAGTCAAATAAATATTATACAGCCCGATATTAAAAGAAGAAAAAATGATTCAAATTTCCCACACACTTAGAAAAAAGTTTAACTTTTACCAAAGAACTATGATTGCTGCAAATATAAAAAAGGAACAATTGCGCTTTCTGAAGAGATGTAGTAACAATTTGATTATTCCTAAATCTTTACTAAATAGAAATGTCTACGTAAATACGTCGGATCCGTTTCCATGGATACATAAACAACTATTAATGAATAGAATTACTAAAGTAAAAATAGAAATTAAATCAGCTTTTAAAAAATGCTTTAAAGCATTTAAACTTTTCCAATGCTGTTGGTATTTTGAGAATCCTAACTCTTTAAGTGAATTTACTCAATTTTTAAACAATGCACATATGAAGAAAAACTTGATTGTAGGAAGAAAAATAAATAGTCTGAATAAGAAATTTAATAACATTTATAAAAATAGCAACTGGGTAAAAAATTCAAACTTACAGAAAATAATTAATCTTTCAAACTATAATTTAAGTTCAGATGAAGAGATACTTCTAGGCTATGGCCTTTCATTCTCATTGGATAAACACGAAAACATTAATCAATTCCTTATGGATTTCGAATTATGGAGCAAACATGATAAGGATAAAACATGCAACAATAGTTTACTCAAAGGTTTATTAGCATCGTCAACTTTGCAGAATACAGAAGTACGTAATTTCCCCATTAAGTTTTATATGGCTTTAAAATCTCTTATCAACAATAAAGAAATAGTAATTACACGTTCAGATAAGGGAGGCAATATTGTGATTTTGAACTATATGGATTATAATAACAAATGTAACGCACTGTTAGATGACAATGCTACCTATGATAAAATTACCAATGACCCACTTAAGAATTCTCAATATAATTTTAATAAATCATTGAAACAAATATGCAAAGACTATCCAAACATTTACAATAATAAAAACGCATATATGCCCCATTTTTCTTCTTTTTATGGCTTAATATTTATTTGTCAAACCTAATGTTCCTTTAAGTCCGATTATTTCTAACACGAATAACATTACCTACAAATTAGCAAAATGGCTGGCTGAACAGTTAAGCCCTCTTGTAGGTAACATTTCACCATCTCATATTACTAACACCACAAACTTCATCGATAAAATCAAAAATATTGACCCACGGGAATTTCATTTTGTAAGTTTCGATGCAATTTCGCTTTTTACATCTGTACCGGTCCCTTTAGCTCTCTCTCTACTGGAACATCATTTACAAGTTTCACAGCATACTTTGACATATTCATTTGACTTTATAAAACAACTTATTAATTTGACATTAGAACATAACTTTTTTCATTATAATTCTAATTATTTTAAACAGAAACAAGGTCTTAGTATGGGTTCACCACTTTCTCCTATTATAAGCAATTTATTCATGGAGTTGGTTGAAAAATATCATTTTTTCCCCAATCCTAACTTTGCAGGTTTACATTGGTTCAGGTACGTCGATGACGTGTTTTGTGCTATTCCTATTAATAAAAACCCTCAGGATATTCTGACATTTATCAATTCTTATAATACCAATCTACAATTCACTGTAGAAGCCCCTATCAATAATTCATTACCTTTCTTGGATACCTTGGTGAAGTGGGATGACACTGGTAACTTAACATTTTCAATATATAGAAAGAAAACTTCACAAATTAACTACATGCATTGGTATTCCTTTCATTGCTTCAACACGAAGGTAGGGACCCTCACATCTTTGTTTTTACGTGCATTACGAATTTGTTCCCCCTCAAATCTACAGACTGAAATCAATTTTTTATTTAACACTTTTAAGAATTTACAATATCCTCTCTCCATAATCAATAGAGCTTTAAAGAAAGCAAAAGCAAATTTCTACCACTCTCATAACCAGTTACCTAAAGAAAACACCACCTATCTGGCTGTCCCATATCCTCTACCAAAATGCATCAGGAAGGTTATTCCGAAGAGTATCGTTACCACCCCATCGAATGCCCTACCCCTTAAAAAAGTTTTAAAACCTAACAAATTTGCAAATAGCCCTTATTCTCAATGTATATATAGCATTCCTTGCTATAACTGTAGAAGTATTTATGTGGGAGAGACAATTGACTTTAAAAGAAGAAATGACCAGCATAAATACGATCTCACATACAGTAAGCAGAAATCAGCACTTACGCATCATAGATCGACGTTTAATCATAAAATCAATATCAATAACATGGAACCCATCATTAATGTCTCAGATAATAACAAGAGGAAAATGATAGAATCATATTGCATTGTAAATAGTAATAACTTTAATAAAATAGCAGGTGAAATGAATATAGACGTGACACAAAATTTAATGATGAAAAGTACAAAAATTTTCAAGAATATCGATAAAAAATTGGATCATCAACAACCATCCAACTGAAAAATTGTTTCATACTTCAGACTCTTCTTTAACGCAGGAGCTTCTTTTCTGTTCAACATCCCACCTGAGGAGGCCGTTACTATGGCGGCGAAAGCTAGTGGAATTTAATATAATTTAGATATGTAAATAAATATGTGTAATTGTGTGTATTGATGTTTTGTGTTAACACTCGATTTTATGTATTATTTTAAAATTAAAAAGTGACTTTTAAGTGTGTATTCATAAGGGCATTCCAGTCAAATATATATATATATATATATATATATATATATATATATATTATTTTTATCATTATATATATATATATAATATATATATATATATATATATATATATATATATATATATATATATAATTTTGATAGCTGTTGACAATTGCCTTGAAAAATACTAACTAGTTTTATAGTGAGTATTCAAGTTTGGATTAAAAATACAAGCTAGAAACTAGAAATTAAAATGCGAAAAGTATCAATAAAATAATAAAACTATTTTTATTTCTTCCAAAACTATTTATTATCGCTCTAATTTTAAGAACGTTTTTAATTTACATATTTTGAAAGATTCATCGTAGTTCTCAAGCTAGCCATTAAAACAAAATAAAAATATTATCTTTCGTGACGTAAGTCGTACGGACACACAAAATTAAGATTGGCTGCTTTAGAATGCCTTCAGAATTGGCGCGAGCTATAAAGCTTCATTTTTCTAGGTATATTACTGGTATTAAGTGTGGAAATTGTCCTTACGCATAAATAAGATCGCGAATCAATGATGCTATGGTTTATTGCCTCTTATTACGTTATTGAAAAGAAGCTAAATAAAGCTAAAATTTGTATTTGTTCCAAGGATAATCGTTAAGAAGTGGGAATAAATTTCTTAGGTCAGAAAAAGGCAGTTACCATTATAACGTAAAAAGTCGGAATTCATTTGTAACGTTATAACTATTTATAACGTAAAAAGTCGGAACTCATTTAAGGATAGGTTTCGATATTCCACGGGAAATTTAAAAATGAAAATTTGGACCATAATTTCCTTAATTATCATTTTATTTCCATTAAGTAAAAGTCTTTCTAAGAGTTCTAAAACGTTTATTTATGGCGCTTTTCTTTGCCACTATGGATTTGTTATGTTTAATGTTATTTATACTTGACGAACGATTACAAAGAATTTATTATTTCGAAATGTCCCTTTTAAGGTTTTCTTGTGCTTTACCCTCATCATAATTTAACAAGTATCACAACTCAAGAGTATAACAAGAATCAAATAATTTAAATGAAAAACTTTGTAGCGTGTCAGATGCCCATTATTTTTATTCAAGAAATTTTTCCATAAAATGGGTAATGCAAATCCTTATGGAATCAGAGCTAAAAATAAATATTGGAATCCAGCAATAATACATAAAATATTTCTAAACCTTAATTAAGAAATGCGAGAAATAAAAATTGATCTAGGAGTATCTAGAAATGTGTCCTATCTGAGTTAATTATATTTTGCTTTTTTTTTTTTTTTAACAGTTAACACCACAGCTCACGGGCAGAGCCCTATTCAAGGAGGGGGTATAATTATTTCACTTATAACTTATTATATAACTTTATATTATATAATTTAATAGTATTTCATTATATTATTTTATTATTTATTAAAATAAATATCTTAATTCGTATTAACGTAATTTAATTGGAATTGGTATTATGATTGGGGATCAAAACCAACGAAACTTTGTTACAAATATAGCATCCCTTTTCAGATGCATAGTTATATAGTTACAAGTTGTTGTTACTATTACTGATTCTATTAATTTTTGTGTAAGCATTCATACAGGCAAATGATGTATTTTTAATTCAATTATTCTTGCATATTTTCATCATAATTTAATTTTATATAACTTTCTCATAAATGTACTTTTTCAATTTGTGAATATAATATTAAATCAACTTGTTTTTGAAAGAAAAATAATCCTGAAAACATATTTATTTTATAAGCAACAAAAAAGAAATCAATATTGTTTTGACTAAGTATTTTTCTTAAGTCATATTATATAGTCATGTGATGTTTTTCTTTGAACTTTAAGGCAAACTCTATAGTACAATTCTGCATGCGATTTTGAGTAATCGTTTATATATAGTATATATACTATATATATATATCTATATAATATTTATATAGCTACTATATATGATATATATATATTTATATATATAATAGTATAGTATATATCTTATATATATAATAATATCTATTATATATAATTAATAATATATTACTATCTTATATTATATATTTATATATAATATATATCTATATATATATATATAGTATACTATATATATATATATACTAGTAAATAATATATATATATATATCACTACCTATATATAGTAGTATTATATATATAATATATATATATATACTTATATATATATACTATTAATCAATATTATATATATTACTACTATATATATATTAAATTATATATATAATATACTATATATATAATATATGTATTATATATTATAGTATATATAATTATAAGTATATAATATATATATATATAATTATACAAACTATATTAAATATACTACTATATAAATATATATATACTATATATATATAAATTACTTATATATATATACTATATATATATATATATATATATATATATAATAAGTATATATATTTTTATTATACTTATTTATATGTATATATATTTACTATTATATATAACTATATATATATAATATATACTATATCTATACTAATCTATATATATATATATATATATATTTATATATATATATTAATATTATATATATATTTTTTATTTGCAAACATTCAAGAGAGGGTGTATTATTGTATAAAAAATTTAAAAATATTATATAATAATAATAATAATAATAATAATAATAATAATAATAATAATATAATAATAATAATAATCAATTATACATATAAATAATATAATAATAATAATAATAATAATAATAAATATAATAATGACAAGAAGGAAGAAGAAAAGTCTTTTTATAATATTGCATAGGGAATATTTATTATGATTGAATTTCTCCATCTCTTCTCCTTCTCTCTCTCATCGTCTCTCTCTCTCTCTCTTCTTCTCTCCTCTCTCTCTCTCTCTTCTCTCTTCTCTCTCTCTCTTCTCTCTCTCTCTCTCTCTTTCTTAAATATTTTTCTCTCTTAGACTGTTAGCTTTATAATTTCTTGGAAGGTTTATTTTTATCAAGTTTGGGATGGGAGAGTGGTCAGAGAAAGAATGAGACTGTGTGAAAAGGTGAGTCACACAAGTTTTCCTCAAAGGAGAATATATGGGACTTAAGAAGGACATTATCCGTTTCAATAGCAATAAGATGTGGAGGAGGATGCAGCAGTTTGATGGATAGAGGGAAATATTGGAGATGTCACTAATAAGTGGAACACTAGGCTCCACCATTTCTAGGAAAAAATTATTTGAGTTAAAATCATTACAAATATGTAATGCATCCTCTATCCAAGGACAAAAAATACCCCGACACAAAATAAACAAGTGATGTGGTATTAAGAAGATTTGAAGGCTCCTCAGGGCACCTAACTAATTAAACTTATTAACTAATTAACTTATGAAAGGCTTGCGCAGTGAGAAAGATTATATGATCCTTCACGGAAAGATTACGAAAAAAGATTCCCCAAGAAAATAAAGTACAGACGAAAGTGTGAGTTGTGAGTTGTAAGTTTCCCAAGTCGTTGTCTCAAAGTTTATGACTAATAGATATATGAAAGAGCTGTATTTTTGAGGTATTGCAAACAAACGCGTTCTCTTTGCCCCAATTAGATATACAAAGGAGGGAGAGCAGATATCTAAGTCACTCTCATAGCATTAGGTATTAGTAGCTGAGTGGAATGTTTTGCGAAATGAAATTTGTAATTGAAATTAGAATCATCGATATAAATGTGTATAAGTGATAAAATGTCAGACAGAAAGTCACTAATGAAAAGTTGAAAGATAGTAGAAGATTAAAGGATGGATGGTGACAGTCTGCAACAGCTGCTATGGAAGACTGAAAAGTAGATCAGAAAAGGTTACGGAAAGAAAACAAAGATACTAAAGCAGGGAACCTTAGAAATAAAACCTTTGTGCCAGATTTTATGGAAAGCTTTTGGTATATTCATCGCCATGGCAAAGATTCAATGAAATGGGGAAAATTAGAATTGACATTTTTAACAAAATGCCAGAAAGAGTGGAAGAATATAAACCAGAAAGAATATTGCCTTATCTTTGCAGAAAATGTTTTATTTTTAATTATTATTATTATTATTATTATTATTATTATTATTATTATTATTATTATTATTAATATTATTATTATTATTATTATTATTATTATTATTATTATTATTATTATTATTATTATTATTATTATTATTATTATTATTATTATTATTATTATTATTATTATTATATTTAAAATCTTTTTATTACTTATTTATTATTATTATTATTATTATTATTATTATTATTATTATTATTATTACTGAAAAAAGATTCAGAACGATCCGAAATGAAATATTTCTGGAATTTGATGAAAACTAATTCAAAGGTTAAATCAAGTTCCACTCAACGAATAGTATGTTTGCGAGTTTTACTTGAAGGGAAAGAAAATAAAATGTACGTCCTTGTGTCGCACAACAAACACACTTTGAATTATCCCTGAATCAGAAACATCAACCATTCAAGTAGCAAAGTAAGTACGACCAGATGCCCGACCCTTTTACTGCTCCAAAATGCTAAAACCATTTCTTCTACAAAGGAAACCATTTCTGTGAAAGACTTGAATAAAAGGACGGTATACAAAGATGAAAAGTGGGTCGGAGGAATTCAAAGGAATGGTTGCTACTTAAGAATTGTCTAGTAAGTTTTGTGCGATTTTTAATATTTTATATGTAGATGAGTTGATTATATTTTTCTTACATTATATATATATATATATTATTTATATAGATATATAGATAGATTATATACTAATATATTTATATATATATAATATATTATAATATAGTATAATATATATATAATATAATATATAATATGATAATAGTATAGGGTATCAATCGTCTGCCAGATATTGGGGTTATAAATGAAAGTAAAGGTCAAAAGTAATAAACATACTGCGGACATACTTTTGTGTCGTGTGTGTGGTGTGTGTGTGTGTGTGTGTTGTGTGTGTGTGTGTGTGTGTGGTGTGTTGCGGGTGTGTGGTGGTGAGATGAGAGAGACGCGTGGTGAATTATGATGAGAAGCACCACGACTTCGAGCCTGTCCCGCTATTCCGCCGGGCGGCAACCTTCCGTAACATGGACAGAGAGTATTGGACATCCCTAGATGCTAATGGCGATTACTTCCAACACTTCCTTGCAGTATGTTCGTACAAAATGTTATGGAATTGTGATCATTAACTTCATTTCTATGACCGAAAATCTGGGCCCAAGAGCAAGTGGGACACCTCTCTCTTCTCTCTTCGTCTCTCTCTCTCTCTCTCGTTATATATATATATATATATATATATATACTATATATACTATATATTAAAATAATACTACTTTTTATTATATATATAATTATATATATATAAATTTATAATATTATACTATATATATAATATAATATATATATATATACTATATATATATAATTCTATATATAATTATATATATATATAGTATATATATATTATTATAATATTATAGTTTATATATATATTATAATATATATTACAGAATAGATATAGATATAGATATATGTATATATATGATATATATATAATATATTATATATATTATATTATATATTATATATATATATTAATAATATATATAAAAATTATAAATTTATAATATAAATATTTAAAGTATATGAAAAAGAACTATGCATAAGTATATATATATATATAGTATAATATTAATATATATATATATATCTTATAATATACTATATAATATATTATAGTAATATATAAACGTATATTATAGTATTATATATATAATATATATGTAATATATATATATATATAATATATATATATATATAATATATATATATATATATATATGATATATCATTGCGAGTTTTGCTTTTCAGGACTCTTAACTTTATTATAAATAAAGGCACCAGAGCTCTAAACATCTTTATTTTTAAATATCTGCGACGTTTCGGAAATTATACATTCATCTTATACATTTACATACAAGATATAAGTTGAAATATATAATATTTAGCAAATACTTTTATAAATACGAAAAACTATCTTACATAAGGAGCTTACCTTACAAAGCTTTTCTATTACTGTAGCAACTAAATGATTATTACCGTTTTTTATGCACTATCGTCTGAAGTAAGCGATGGGCTGAGTGTTTTGATGAATAATGATTTTATAGAATACGTAAATCTGTTTGTTGGTTGGTTTGGGCTATTTTTTTTAAAAATTTGAACAGATAACTGATGATGTTTTTTATCTGCGTATTCCGATGATTAGTTATATTTTGACCTGTACCTAATATGTTCGGGCAATGAGTTAGCGTATGGTGCTACCAGCATAGATTACTGAGCAGCTATCACAAGTAAATTTATAAACAACGTGAGAGCGTAGGATGTCCGATCTATTAATGGAATTAAAAAAAGTTTATTCTCTCTGGGGTTTGATCCGGCGCTCTTGTGTCCAAGAATCGAATCCACCATTTTCATCACTAGACCATCCCGATAACCGAAATGTTTTGTAAGCGAATGGATTCCAAACGGTGTCAATATAAATATATATGTGCAAAAGATCTGACCAAGGTGCAACGTAAAACCTCTCTGAATAAACAAACCCAAAAATGTTTCTTCGACTACACTCTTCAATTTTACTATAATATGACACCAATTACAAAGCAGACACAAAGAATGGAATACAAGCTTTCTTATGGTTTATAAGCACAAGATTTCACAACAAAGTACGCTTGCAAAACCACCAAATTTAACCACTCCTACAGTGTGAAATGAAGTATCCTTGCAATTCACTCAAAGGCATCAGACTAACCGAACTATAAATCTGGATATATTTTAAGGTTGCTACAAAGTCAGCAGATGTCAAAAAAATGTTAAAAACTAGTTAATATGTTGATATTATATATATATATATTATATATATATATATATATACTATATTATATTATTATATATATATTATATATATATATATTTTATAATATATATGTATATATAATATATGATATATAATTATATCTATAATATTATATAATTTATATATTATATATATATTATATTATTATATATATTGTATATTATATATAATATATATTATATTATAGATATATATATCTATATATATTATATATAATATATAGTATATATATATTTATATATATATTATTTATATATATTATACATCTATAGTATATATATATATATATATATATAGTATATATATATAATATAAATATATATATATATATTATATATATAATATATATATATATATATTACGTTCTTTTATATATAGTTATTATATAGTATATATATTTATTATATATTATATATACTATATTATATATATATATATATATATTTATATATATATATAACTAAGTATTATTTCTTTATACGAGTATATTATAATATATAGTTATATATATTAATATATATATATATATAATACATACATACTATATATATTTATATATATATAGATACATATATATATATATATATATATATATACCTACTATATATATAATTATATTACATATGATAACATATATATATATATATATTATATATATATATTATATATATATATATAATATACTTATATTATAGATACATATATATATATATATATATATTATATATATATATATAAACCCTATATATATATATTACCTAACTATAATTTATATATATAATATATAATATATATCAAATATTATATAATATATATTATATTATACTTATATATATATATATACATATATCACTATATAATATATATATATACGTATATTTATATATATATATAGTATATTATTATTAATATCATATATTAATACAATAACATTATATAAAATAATATATATATATTATATATATATATAATATATACAGTATGTATAATACACCCTCAAGATATATATTATAAATAATATATATATATACTATATAATAATTATATATATAGTATATATATATATATATATATATAGTATATATATAGATACATATATATATAAATATATATATATATTATATATATATATATATATATTATACTATATATAAAAAAAAATACACCTAAAAATATTATATACAAAATAATTAATAAATATTATACAATATATATATACATTTAGAATCAAAGTTTATTATAATATAAGTTAAATATATTTTTTAAACTATTTTTAAACTTTAAAATTGTATAAATTAAAAAGAATATGATAAAAAAATATATATCATATATACATATATATATATAATATACTATATAACTATATAATATATTATATATATATGATATATATATATACACCTATAATAAATACGATAAGATAAATATAATAACCTATATATATCTATATATATATATATATATATACTATACTATATCCATCCCCCATACTATAACAATAAATATACTAATCATAAATATATAAAATAGTATATAAACCTTAATATATATTAAAATATATAATTTAATATATATATTATATAATATTATATACTTATATATATAATATATATATATATATTAATATTATATATATATATCTATAATATATATATATAATATATATAATATTATATTATAATAATTAATATATATAGATAATATATTATATATTTTATATAATACATATTTTATATATTATATTTATATACTATATTATATATATATTATATATAACATATTTATACTATATATTATATATATACTATATATCTACGGTTATATAGTATACGCATATACTATACCTATTTACTACTACCATAACAATAAAAACTACTCTATATATATTAATATATATAGTATATATTTACTATAATAATATAATATATATTTTACATATATTATATTTATATAATAATACTATATATATAATTCTAAATACACTATATATATATATATATTATTATATATATAATATATATATAATATATATATATACCGTATATTATATATTATTATTTATTATATTAATCTATTAATATACTATTATACCGCTATACTACCACTTATTAATATATATTATAGTATAAGCTTTTTCGTTTCACAGATTATGTATAAGAAACATTGAATGTAATAAAGCAAATAAATATAAAACTAAAATAAAACAAAAAATAAAAAATAAGAAAAATAAAAAAATAAAAAAATAAAAGAAAACAAAACAAAAAAAAGCAGGTAATTTAATTAAATGTTTGAAGGAAAAATTTTAGATATTTACTTGGAACCTGTTTTGTTTCTCGTTTTTACTCTGTTAAAAAAAAATAAAAAGAAAAAAAAAAGAGAAAAAAAAGGAAAAAAAAAACAACTTTGAGATTTGTTTAATTTTTACACCTTTTGGTAATTACTTGGATTATGTAAATTAACTTCTTTGTGAATGAATATTTAATGAATACACGAACATTCGCTATTCTTTTTGTTTTTTATATCGATAAAAACAATATTTTTTATTTTCATTAAATTTTGTACATTTATTCATACCATGATCGATCATTGACTTTCCATTAGAAGAGCAATTACTTTATAAATATATATATATATGGTATATATATATATATATATATATATATATATATATATATATATATATATATATATATATATATATATTATATATATATATATATATATATATATATAATAATAATAATAATAATAATAATAATAATAATAAATGTAAATACTGCAATAGACCGCAGCTTAAATTTGTATAGTAAATAAAGAACAAGGGCAAAGAAATTACCTCTTTCAAAATAACATGTTGCCGTCGAGACGATTACGCTGACGCTTACCGACTGAGTTACCTTCGGTCCTCAAATGCCTCTTCAAGGCGAACACAGCTTCACCCGTTCTTCACTTGTAAGACTAATTAAAAATAAATACGCAGGTAAATAAAGAATTATTGGCAGGCGAGGAATATCCTAAGTCAAACCAAACGCAGCGCGATCGAATTTCATACTTCTGAGCTTACTGAGCTATCCTTCATCCCAAAGCATAAGAACAGTTACTGCAGCGATATCAACATTTTTCCACCCTGTCCTTCCCTCGTTCTGTAAGATTTAATAAAAAGTTCTTTATTTACTATACAAATTTAAGCTGCGGTCTATTGCAGTAATTATATTTATTAAATCTTACAGAACAAGGGAAGGACAGGGTGAAAACCTGTTGATATCGCCTTGAAGGGGGCTCGGTCGTTTGAAAGCTGTTCTTGAATCTAACTTTTTTGGGTTAGAGGATAGCTCAGTCGGTAGAGCGTCCGAGTATGTCAGTCTCAGTCGCAACATGCGTTGGTTCGACCCCAGAGGAGGCAATTTTCTTTACCTTCCCACAATAGTTCTTTATTTACTATACAAATTTAAGCTGCGGTCTATTGCAGTATTTACATTTATTAAATCTTACAGAACGAGGGAAGGACAGGGTGAAAACCTGTTGATATCGCCTTGAAGGGGGCTCGGTCGTTTGAAAGCTGTTCTTGAATCTAACTTTTTGGGTTAGAGGATAGCTCAGTCGGTAGAGCGTCCGAGTATGTCGGTCTCAGTCGCAACATGCGTTGGTTCGACCCCAGAGGAGGCAATTTTCTTTACCTTCCCACAATAGTTCTTTATTTACTATATATATATATATATATATATATATATATATATATATATATATATATATATATATATATATATATATATATATATATATATATATATATATATATATATATATATATATATATATATATATATATATATATATATATATATATATATAGTCTAGAGTGTGTGTCTGTTCCAATAGCGAAAGCCCTACATAAAATTTACCACAGTTCAATAACAATTTCCAGATCCGAAGAGAGATTTTTTGAGAGAAATTTTCTTCTTTTGCGGAAAGTCAAATATGTGTTGATTGAGATTTCATCAGTAACTTTCATAGATTTTAATCATTTGGAGAAGCTGATCAATTTAGAACCACGTTTATTAATGATAACAAGTTACGCGAACTCAGAAAAGACTAAAAATAAAATGTATGAGTTGCCGAGCTACAAATCAGTGATATTTTTTGAACATCTAAAGTGATTAATCGGTAATCACAGTTCGAAAACTCTATCAAATCGCCATCTTTATCTTCTGAATCGTTCAAAAGGAGAGGCTACATTTCCTCCCTCCATCTCCCACTTGGCAGTGTTCCTTTTGTTCTTAAGGAAATCATAAAAAAGAGCGGATAGATTAATTATTTGTTATTCATTGTATTCTTTTATTACGACATGGATTTAAATAACAAAGTCTTTTATATCCGAGCTCTCTCTGCAAAATATATAGACCAAAACCATTTATAATTAATCAAAGCGAAGAACTTTTATACTGATGGTGTTCTAGGTCCGAGAAAGCTCAATTTCTTCTTCAATAAAACCAATATACAAATCAAAAAGTTTAAATATTTAGAACTTACGACACTGGTTTTATTACCCAAGATATTAAATATTTTCTTCTCTTTCACTCTTTGCGTCTCTTTATATATATATATATATATATATATATATATATATATATATATATATATATATATATATATATATATATATATATATATATATAT
>JABUQX010044365.1:0-15000 GCA_015478945.1 Trachelipus rathkii | reverse complement strand
CTCATACGATCTCCTCTCAGCTTTGCGAATGTAGAAGTCTGCGTGATCTATATTGTCAATACCTACTGTGCTGCACTATCTTCAACTCTCAATGAATTTTTACCTTTATTGATAAAATAATTTCAATCTCTAATATGGAGAGACCACTGCAACAATGAGAGTTTGATACATGTTCTTGAGAATCACAATTTATTTTAAATGTAACGCGTTTTATACATGAGTTGAGTACGCAAACTACATAAAAGAGTACCTAATTTTGGAGTACTATACATCTATACCTCACCCCCTAACAATGGTAAAATAACTATTTAAACTTGCACACACATAAATATACACACACACACCACACCTAGACACACACACATCACACCGACTCACATACACAACTATCACAACCTACCACCACACACACACCTACACACTACACACCCACACACCTATACACACATACCTACAACACATCACACACACACACCACACCTGCGTTTTCGCGCAAAATATACTGACTACATTTAAAAAAAATAATTTTATTTTAATAAATTTTATTTAATTTTTTTTAGTAATCATAAACAATTTTGAAAATAAAAACAAACTAAAAAAAAACAAAATAGAGAAAATAAGAGCATCTAATTAGAAGAAAAAAAAATCTGCTTCTAAAAAAAGTTGACCCAACTTCAACTCAAATTACTTCATTGAAATTACGTGTAACGATGTTTGTTATGCAGTATAGTATTTTCTCTCTCGGTTTTGTAATTAAGGGAAAAGTAATCTGATTTCAAAAAGAATTTATGCTGCGAGATCTTTGCACAGTTACTGCGTAATTAAGTTTTTAAATGAGCTTTAATAATAATAATCAATCAAATACAAGAATAATAATGAAAATAATCACATCAATCAAATCAAAAATGATAATGATAATGGTATTGATAATAATAATATTAATAATTAATAATAATACTTCTAATTAATTACTCAATAATAATACATAATTTAAAATAACATGATAATTAATATTATAATTAAACTAAATATTATTTATTATCTACTCTCTTGATAACTTATATTATTATCACACTCGTTATAATTTGCATACCTCCATTGATATAATCACTCTAATTATAATATATAATTTTAATATATAATTATATCATATAATTTAATTCAATCAGATCAATGATTAATCAATAAAAGTGTATAATATTTTAGATTTATTATTAATTTAAATCTTTATATATAAATATGAATTAAATTATAATTATAACTAGTTCTATTTGAATAAGTTAATTATAATAATATAATTACTATTTAATATATATTAAATATTTATAATTATAATTAATTTATATATAATAATTATAATAGATTATAAATAATAATTAAATTAATAATTATAAATAATAATTATTAATTATTATTAATTATTTTAGTAAAGCAAATATTTTCATTTGTGCCAAAAAGATAGTTATAACAGGAAAGAAGTGCAGTTGAACAGGAATAGAATTGCAGTTGTAAGTATAATATAGTTATATATAAAAGATATATAAATAATAAATAATAATTAATATAATACAAATAATAAATATAATAAATAAAATTATATAATAACTTATAAATTTTAATTAATAATTAATAATAATTTAATCGAAGCAATAATATAAATGAATATATAAAATAATAATAATAATCAATAATAATAATTAATAATAATAATAAATAAATAATAATAATAATGATTAAGCTCATATGTTAGATCCTCCCTCCCCTGTTCCATTTAAATACATTAAAAGGTTATAGTAGATCGTCCTCAACGAAAAGAATACCTCCAGGTACGTAATTTTGGAGACAAGTGTCTAGACGCTGTCTGTCTTCAACGTAAGATTCCTCTCTTTTTAATTGCCTTTTTTTTATGGCTCGATAACTTCCCTAGGGAAAAAATTAGACCTCATTTATTTAGAGTTACATAGCGTACAAAATATTGAGGAAATACAAAGAGAGATAAAAAAATAAGAGTATTAATATTTGACGCAGACGGAGTGAAACTCGAGCTTTGTATTTAAAGATTGCAATGTGAACATACAAATATTATCTTTCACACACTTCGAATTAATTAGGATTAATGTCTGAAAATACTGCTGTCCTAAGTATAACCTTATTTATCATGCTATTTAGTTCTTTGCTTTCTCTCCGTTTGTCGCCTTATTAAGACTCTATTCTTAGTAATGGACAATAGCAATAACATGCCAAATCTTTCCCTTATAATAGACATGATTGAAGCTAAATCATCAAATTTATTTTAAAAGACATTTTTAGAACTATATTATAACAAAGCAATATCAGTAACTTTTAATACTATTCGTAAGCTGCAAAAGTGCGTGATTTTGGTAATTAAGTTTATAGATAATTTCCTGTAGAAACCTTTCGGCTGTTTATATTATATTATATTTATATATATTATATATTAGTATTACATTAATATATTATAATGTAATAATATGTCTCATATCTATATTATTATTCGTATATATTTATTCCATCACTATTTATTATCATTCTAATATTCCGATGCGTAATAATCAGTATATTATATGAGAGACCAGCAGGTAACTATTGCATCAGTATCTTAAGGTTGTCAAATAGTATGGATAATATTTTAATTTATTATCAGATCGTTTTATTACAGCGCCTATTATTTCTGTATGTAAAATATATTGAGTAGAAATAGAGAGTTTCGATCATATTCTTGGAAGAAAATTTAAATTAGTCTCTGTGATAATTATTGTCTTGTTTTAGATCCTAGTATTTTTAATTCATCATAACCATTATACTCACAGAGTGAAAGGCCTTCTTCCATTCACAGTATATTGGAGTAAGATATTCTCAGTAGTATATTATCATAAGATCAAACAAATATATTCGATAACATAGGACTTTCATCCATGTCAATTAATGTATTTTTACTACTGAGATATTATTATATCTCCAAGTAATATATTTATATTAGTAATATCTTTATATTAAATAATTATTATGCATATTTATATTATATAGTAAATAATCTACTATGGTAATCTACTATTATCTACCTTAGCATATTAAAAATATAGCTAGACACTATGACCTAGCTTATGTCTAATATGAAGTTCATGATTTACTATTTATCTTTTCATCTCATGCGGTTTATATAGTGAGTATTAATATATCTGCAGTTAGAGTGTATCTTCTTTGGGTGATTTTAATGTAAACTTTTATATAAAATGTTAAATTTAATTGTTATTATTGTTATTAGCGATATTTATGTGATATAGATTCTATTTGTCTATGAGTAATTGATTAAACGTTGTATTCTAATGACTTATAATATTTTGTACTTTTGTAATTTTACTCTTACTTATCTATATTCATTATATATATATATTTTATCTGTTCAATACTTTGTGAGATAATTCAGCAAATATTATATATAACTTCTATAAGGTACTATAGTTCATGAGTGTGACTCTTGAATCAAATTGAGCGGTTGATATATATAGATATTAATATTTATATAATCCGATTCATATGATTGTTTGTTTGAATGTCTCTATGTTATGAGTATAGTTTGTTTCACTATAACTAGTAGTGTTTGTATTTGTTGTTGGTGAGTAATTTGTTATTGTTATTATACATTGAGTAAATGGTTAGTTTTTGTTGTTATGTTGCTGCTGTTTTATTGCTTGCTGTTTAGTGAATGACATGTTCGTGAGTTTGTTTAGTGATGTAAAGAGTATCCTAGTGTGTTATATTATTTCAACATCTTCTAGTACATAATCGTCTGATGTAGGACGTAAACACTTACCTTCTTCATTCATTGTAGCAATCAAGCCAACTATGGTTATAGCAAGCGTAGTGCTCAATATACGGAAAATGAGATTGAGGCTATAGTAGGAACACTACCACACCTAATCCTCATTTTCTGTAAGATAGCTTCTTCTTTATTTTTAGCTTTCTTGGAATCACTCGCTTCCCTCGTCAATAGTATTTCTTATATTATGAATAGTATTTCTTATAGACGAGACGTAGCTTTTACCATTTATCTTGATGTTATCTATGTTATTATTTAAATAAGGGATATATATTACTGCATTTTATTATAGAGTAAATCTCATTAACTAATTTTTATGATTATCTGTTTTGAAATTGTTCTTTTATCACAGTAAGTGCAGTTTTACTGTTTTCTGAGGTTCGTTTTTAAATTTTCTCATAAGGAGGTAAATATTAATGTGCTACTATAGATGGCTCATATATTTCAGGTATGTACTACTGTCTCAAAATCTCGCTAGGTAACGATATTTCTACGCTAAGTTAATATCACTGTCTTATGGCATGTTCCTTATTAGTAGTGAAGCTCGACAGAGTAAATTATAATACTCATATGAATTGTAATTTATGATATTGAACTCTATTTATATTATACTTACGTTATGGTACAACTCTTTACGTATTGAAGGTAGGATACAACATTTTGTGGTAGCCACAAACATTTATAGACCTTAACACTGTTAACCAAATATCCCTTATTGCATTTTTGGCCGAACAAGATTAAATACTTTGTATTTAAATAGACACATACCCCCTCATATTTAATAATCTTATATTCTTGAAAGTCTATGAGAAGTTTCTTTGTCCGAACAAGAATAAATACTGTGTGTTTAATGAGAGAAAGAAAACTGTGAAAATGTCTGTTAAATCTGGAATACTGCAATATTGCAAAAAAGGATAAGGTATCTAATTCCTATAAATTTATATTTCAGTCTCCATATCGTAAAGAGCCTATTATCAATTTGTAAAAATAATAAAATATAAAGATTACCTTATCCATTCTTAACAAATCACTGATATGATGTCAAAATTTTAAGTAAACCCCTCGTTATTTTAGTATGAAATTCGTAATCAATTCATCTGTTATAAATTAATCAAATCACTGATATATTCAAAATTTCTTGAGTTATACATTTTAGACGCCACTATATGTGAATTTTGTTACAGGAATGTGGAGTGTGTTCGAAAATCTCTCAGACTTCCTTTTAAAATATGTTTAATTAACAGAAAGGTTTTCCCCCTCCCATAATATATAGAAGGAAGCAAATCCAAATATAGACAACTGTAAATCTGGTTTATTTGTCCTCATCACCTTGAAGAATAACTATTATATATTTATAGATTTTTCAATTTTTAAAAGGCTGCACTAGAATGTGTTATATTATTATAAATGCTGTTAAAATAAAATACTTTCGTTCAATCGTATTTGGAATGCTTTTGTTCATAATAAATTTTACTATTATTTTAATTAATCTATATAGATATATAAATGATATAAAAAATTGAATAGATCAATAGATCAATAAGATCAATAGACAACAGATATAATAGATCACATATATACTGGCCATAAGTGATGGGGTAGTGGGGTGATTAAGATATTGAAAATACATTCTGTATTGGATTTTTAAGCAGGGGAAATTTTATAATTTTGCTTTTTGAAAGTATTGATATTTCTATGTTTATTTAATTTATTCCGTCGTACATTGTTTTGCTGTGAAAACTTTCGCCGTTGTCTTTCGTTCATATTTATTTAGGATAATTGTTAATACATAGAGATCCAATAGCGATCCATGTAATTCATGGATATATGCTAAGTGAGCTATGAGTGTATATTATTAGATGGTATTATTGGGTGGTTTTAGATTTATTATATCTTAGATGGATTGAAGAAAACAGGTTATTTGTTATATATATATATAAATGATTTACAATTTTATTGTATAAAATTGACCAATTTAATATTTAGTTACAATAGTTATTATTATCAACTATATTGAATATATATATTTTATTTATATAATCATAATATATTACTGTTTTTATATTGTAGATTTAATACCATAACTGCTTATGTATGGAATAATTTATTACCTCAGTATATTATATTATATTATATGTAAGTGTAGGTATATTAGGTATATTGTGTATATTGAGCATTTAAGATTTTACTGAATAATTGTGTACAAAACATTAAGTTATTATTAATATTGTAAACATAGCTAAATATTTTTATAATAATATTAAAAAATATGACCTTTAATATATCCTTGTGTCTGTCAGATAATCGGTGCTGCCACAAAATAATCCTTCCTTTACACAAAATACTGTTATGAAATACTTTTTAACATGTAATAGTTACTACATATCTAGATATAGATTCCTAACTTACATTTCAGAGTAGCAATCAATGTTTTATCTCATGATAGAGAGAGAGGCATTTGTTGGTTTAGAAAAAATATTACGCCAAAATGATTATCTTATCTTGATACTCTAAACCTCTTTGAAAAATTCGATGTCTAAGCTACATCGAATTTGAATTCTCTCACATATTTTTAATTACTAGCTGTAGCATATTCATAAAGTAAATGGTCATTCTTTTAATTAATAAATCATATATTAATTATGATCAGATATCCTTATATTATATCCCATTTCTCTAATACTTAATTACTATGCACAATTCTTAATAATAAATATTAATAATATTCTTACTTATCTTATTAATAATTCTTAAAAATCTCTTTTGTGTCAAAATTTCAAGAGAACCCTCGTGTCAAAAGCCTACATTACTATGGCCGTTAGAAAGTAATGTGTAGGCCTACTTCTCCTCTCGTTTTAAAAGAGTAACTCCCTAGAATGCTCATAACTCCACATACAAATCACTTAAACTAGTAAATTCATCTCTCACACAGACACCGAACTATTTAAACGGCTTGTTATTGTGTTACACTTCTGCTAATTTTTACGACGTGATATTTATACTGCAGTACTTTATGAGTTATTGAAACTTAAAAATACTTACTGCATGATAAGAGGCTATAATTAACTCGGTCATCTCGAGAGAGAATTTTTTGTCATATGTGTCTTGTCGAGCATCCACAAGATCAGTTATACTCACTATATTATATATATATATATTTAGTATATTATAATATATATATATATATAGTATTCTCATACTATATATATATATATATACTTAATTATATATATATATTATATATATATTAATATCATAATACCTCTATATATATATTAACTATATATATAACTACTTATATAATTTATAATTATGATTACTATTATTCTTACTAATATATTAGTATTATTATTCTACTATTTTATTAATTATAATATATCTTAAGTAACTACTATATATATATATATATATTTAATACTACTATACTCTTATATAAAATACTATTACATCTCATATATTATATTATATATTATTTATATTTTAATTAATATATAATATTTTATCTATATCATTATAATATATTAATATATATATAAATTAATATATTTTATACTATATATTCTATAATATATATTATATATATACATATATTATATCATATACTTATATATAATATAGTATATATATATTATAATATATATATTATAATATACACTACTATATATATATATATATATATATATTATATTATTAATTACCTCACAAACAACAATGATCTATTCTCGGATCCTAACACCTATACCACCTCACAAAAAAAAAAAAAAACCCCCCTATATTAAAAATCTGAATAATAATCTTTTAGATTAACTAACTTTTTTCCAAGCCTCTCATAGATCTAAAAAGTACAATAACTTAACCTTTTACTTATTTCGGGTATTCTATTTATCATTTAGTTTTTCCCAATTTTTTTTAAAGAATCTTAACTAACTTCCTTAATAGAATATTTTCTTTTTAATATTATCCATACTCATAATAAAATAATCGTAATCTTACATTACAATAAATGATATATAATTTATTTTCATGTAGCTGTTATAGTTATTTTTTAAGTTACTAATGCAGTTAATAGCCTTCTGTAGTATGGTGACATATCACTAATATATTATTATATATTAATAATTATATATATATATTATATATATAATATATCAAATTTATATATATTAATTCATTGTCCTCTTAATATACTAGAATATGTTTATATTAAGGAATCCTTATGTATATACTATATCTATATATATACTTTAATTTTGAGCAAAACTCAATACTGCAAATATTTTTAAGATGTTATGATTCAGATAATCATTCTGTAGATTCATTTTTTTATAACTTATATATACTCACTAGTATTGGACTATATACATGTAGCAAGTATACTTAACTCATACAATTATATATTGCTATATCGAGAATAACTGAACCTATAACTTCTAATTAATATATTAGCAAATTTGAATTTCTATTAGTATTAGCTCAAAGTATAAATACAAAGGAATTCCGTGAACTATAAAAATGATTTGAAACCCGTAGCTATATATAAATATTATAATATATATATTATATACTACCACAAAATGTGATCTGTATATATCCTCATATATATTAATGCTCACTAATAATAAATAATAATAATAATAATAATAATAATAATAATAATAATAATAATAATAATAATAATAATAATAATAATAATAATAATAATAATAATAATAATAATAATAATAATAATAATAATAATAATAATAATAATAATAATAATAATAATAATGGTAGAGAAGAAAGAGAGGTAAATGATAACAGCCCAGATAAAGGTTTATGCACAAATTACGATTCTAATATACCTGAAAGGTATAAACTATCAATTATTGAAATTCTCATCCACAGAGCTTATAAAATCACTTCAGCATGGGAACTCTTCAACAAAGAATCGATAAGAATAACTAAAAACTTAACAATGTTTATCATCAATTTAAAATAGAAAACGTTATTAAAAGAACTATAAACAACATTTTAACTTCTAATAAAAATTCACTTGACATGATAAGCAAGATAACTTTTTACTTTAATCATTAAATTTGATAAACTTTTCCAGAGAAGAGCAAAAATTAAACATATTTGTCAAAGAACATATTAAATCAGAAAAAAAAGAGTCCATGTAAGAATGTAAGAAGCTACAATAAACCGAGACGAGTGTCCTCATATTTTAGTACCCGTGATCATTGTTCTGAGGATAACAGAAATTATGTTGTGTATCAATTTAACTGTAAAGAAGTAGGATGCAATTCCTCTTATGTGGGATACAAAATTAACACTTTAAGAACCCGAATTATGCAACACAGGTATAAAGAAAACCAGTAAAATATGGGAGTATTTACAAGACGGAACACAAATCCCCTCCTACAGTTGAAATTGCTAGTTGCTTTGAAATCTCATTCCAAGTTTTTAATTTCAACTATCTTCCCATTCCAGAATATCTTTTTATTAAAAAACTTAAGCCAGACATTAATATGAAATATAATGAAATGAATGAATGCTTGAATGTGTGTTTTGTAGATACACCTAGTATCCCTGATTATTGTTGTATTTGAAAAATAATGCAAGCTTTTATTGATTTTTCATTGATATTATTTTTAAACTTCACAATCAATGTAAAATAATTTTATATTTTTATTCTTTGAAATTCATTATTTGTAAACTGGATTATAAATAGTAGATACCGTGATCGTGCCTGAAGTATACAGGCGAAATATTGGTACAATATTAAAGGCTTAAACTTCTTTTTATTCAAGAATAGTTCTCAATAAATTTTCTTCTGAATATGAAGAATTATTTAGAAGAATAGAAAAACTTCTGCAAATAATAATAATAATAATAATCAATAATAATAAATAATAATAATAATAATAAATAATGAATAATAATAATAAGTAATCAATAATAATAATCAATAATTTATAATAAAATAATAATAATAATAATAATAATCATAAATAATAATCAATAATAATAATTATCATATAAGTGAAATCTAAATAATTCTAATTCAAATCAATTAATAATATAATTCTTATATTTGTACCGAGAAATATAAATAAAATTACAATATGAAATGTAGTAAAATACATATAAAACCTGACAGTCATTAAGTGATATGACCCAAATATAATAAATGGATAAATATATCCTTTTTAATTGATATCAATAAAATATAGGTTTGAATTATTTATTAATGAAATATAAAATATTCTCCCTTTACGTATAATGATTCTAAAACATAATTTAAAATTAGTAGGACATGTCCTGCCAATTTTAAGCCCTTCAAAATTAGATCAATGGTTCGTGTTAGACGTAATAGCATAATAGTTTAATAGTTATTAATTAGATTAGATTTTTCTTCCAGGTATCTATATAAGTAAATTTAAAATTGCATTAGTATTTTTGTATAATAATAATAATAGATAAGTACATGATAGTAACTTCAATCTAAATGAAATAATAATAAAAGTTAACTATTCTATGTTATTGTTGAGGACAAGAAGAGCTATTGTAAGGAGATGCTGAAACACGCGAATGAGTCGCTCCATATTGATAGTCCTCCTTATCAATCTTATAATATACCTAATATATATCCAAATTATATATAAATATACGCCATAAACTCCAAAGGTAGCCCCAAGAAAGTTTGATAAGAAGTTCTTCATAAAAAGGAGAAGTTTGTAACTTACTTTGATATATAGCGAAATTTACCTAATGTGTGATTCATATTACCAATGTTAAATTTTGCGAATGAATATGGAAGATACAAATTTACGTTTTAATACGTAATAATTTCCTACCTTCCTAAATTATAATGATAATAATTAGACTGTGACTCAGAACATTAATTTTTTTTTTTTTTCTTTTATTTTTTTTTTTATTTTAATTTTTATTTATGTTTTTTTTTTTCTTTATTCTTTAATTTTATATATATTTTTATTTTTGATATAAGTGGAGCAAATAGAGTGTGTATGACATGTTTTGTTCAGTCTGTCCTAATTATGAGAATAGGTAGGTAGAAGAATTGTGAAATTTAACTTTAAAGTTGGCTTTGGATTTTCAAAGTAGGCTTATCTAGATTATATATTTATACGAGTATTTAGTAGTATTATAAAATATATATATAGATAACCCAGTTATCTTTATGAATATATATATATATATTACTATTAACTATATATATACTATATATATTATAAGTTATATATTAATATCTCTCATATATTAATATTAGTTTATAATATAATATATATATATATATATATTATTAATATATCAATATTAATTAAGTTCATTTAGATTATTAAACCTACGATCTAACCCTTATAGTAGTAGAGCACATTATAATATCTCAAGTATTGTTACGGGTCTTACTCGGCCTATCCTAGGTGAACTCGACTGTATATATAATAGGGGACGTATACGTACCTCACTCTCAATATATTAGTCTCCCCATTGATCTCACTCACTCAGAAGCCCCCTTAATAAATATATTTCCCGAAAGGGGTCTCACTGAAGCCCAATGGTGAGATAGCAGTAGGATGAAGTCCCCTCATCGTCACCTTACGTGACTCACGAGAGCCCCTCACGCAATATGATATTATTAGGCCTATTATACACTATTAGTATGTTCGTTTTTATAAACTTTTACTTTTTTTCACATTATATTAAATCAATCTATTATTATATATATATATATTAATTATACTATTAATATAATTATAATACTATATTTTAAATAATATATAATATCTATATAATAGAACTTATATATATAATACTTATATTATACTTATATACTATATTATATATATATATATATACTTCTATATATAGATATATAATTTATTATATATATATATAATATATATAATATCATATATATATATATATGAGATGTATGTGACATCCGCATCCGCTAACTAGGCCATATATAATTCGCTCAACTATTATAAATGATCATCTGTGCATCCGTGGAGTACTAATAAACAAATTCCTTGGAATATCCGCCATTCCGTACTCATATCCACACCTATTTCACAACCCGAATCGCCATTTAGCCTATGTAATAGGTGAATTGGTTGATAATGTGATAAATATATTATATATATATATATATATATTAATTATATATATATATATTTATATATCTATAATATCAATATTTATAAATTATATAATATAATTAATATAATATACTTCTTATAATATATATATACAATAATATATTAAATTTATATATAATATGATATATATATATATTAATATTAATATATATAGTATAAATATAATTAATTAAATATAATTACAATAAATATTATTTACTATAAATATACTATATATATATTAAATAATATATATTATATCACCTATTAATAAATATATATATTATCTCTGTCTATCAACTTGACAGAAACTAGTAAAAAAAAATAATAAATAAAATTAAGCTCTTGTTTTGATTTTGAACTGTTACTTTTTGGGACTCTAAGTGAGAGGTGAATATGTAGAATTATGCTTAGCCTCAAGTATGTGTTAGAATTGCACTCCGAAGAATGATGTATTGTTAAGATAAGGATATTGCATGACGTAATATAAAATATGAATGATAAATGAAAGAATATTTCTAGTTATTTTGTGATCGACTCACCTCTGATAAAACAGATACCAGTTAAGTTACTAAACACGTCGAGGCAGAGTAATAAGGAGCTAGAGTGATAAATAAATTATATTAGGTACGGTTCATAAGTATTTAGGGAATTAGTGATTTACATCCTAGCTAGTGAAAGAAGTAATTAGAGCGGAAAAGCGTAATATATAAAGTAGCTTTAGTATAATTAATGGTCTAAGTCAGTAATATAGGATTTGAAGGTGAAGATAATAATAAGTAATTTACATAAAATTTTTGAATTAAATATAAGTAATCTTTTGTTAAAGCATGTATCGTAAATGATAATGTAGCCTTAGTATACAGGTTACGACCTCGTTATATTCACAGATATGGAATGGGATACAGAGACGTAAGAGTAAGTCTCTCTAAATGTTAATGTGTTTTTGAATGATTTTCTTAAAAGGTTAAGTGACCTTCTCGATCTGAACATTTCTAATTGTATTACTGACCTCTAATATGATAATCAGATAGCCATCCCAACCATTAGAGTCACGCTTATAAAACAAAAAATAATGGTAGTTACACATAAAATAGTAGGCGTAGCTCATAGCAAAAAGTGCGAAAGTTATAGAAAGTATCCACCAAGGTTTCCACGTGAATTCTTGCCACTGTCCGCAGTAGTTAAAGTTGAAATATCTGGAGTAGACCTAGATGGGAGATGATAAAAAGTGAAATTCATATACCCAATGTTGAATTCAACATGTGCTTGTGCATGTGGCGTACAACACAATAGGTTATAGAAGGTCAGAAGAATTAATAGCAGATTATAGCTAGTGTTGATTCAGCAGATGAAAGCTAGTGGAAGAAGGTGTGACAATAAGTATGTGATACTAGAGTGATGCCCACATAATAAAATGACACATATAGATAATAAGGTGCTAAAAAGCACGCGAAAAAGGGAGAAAGCCCAGTTATGAAGAGTTTAGAACATAGGTGGTGAAATTGAAGAGAGGTAATTAGAAGAACCACTCCCGTAAATGATTATGTCAGTAATAATACTCATTAAACCGTGTTTATGGTGTGAGAGAAAGAACCTTATTTCTCCTGGATAAAGATCTTTTTTCGTGCTAGTACTATGATTGGTAGTTTTCACCCTTTGAGCCCTACGCTCTCAAGGTCTCCCAAAGGTATGAGTATCTAGCTGTGTTATTATAGTAGCTGGTCCTCACTTATTGATGAGACGGTATATAGCCCGGAATTTCGTGGAGCGTTGGTGGTTATGCCAGAGAAACTACAGTATTAATTTAAATATGTTGGAGCCGGATCTAGTTTTGATATGCTAAATCTAGTAAAATAAAAAATTATGCGTGATAATAATAGCAATTTGGTAAAACGCGTACCAATTCAAAGAAAAAGTACATATAAGAGAGAATTGCTCCACTTCTAATTAATAAATGAGACTTGTGATGAAATCCGGTGTTGAGCAGTGAAGTTGCGAAATAAATGGGATGTAGTAACGCAGATTAACCCAAAAGAGAGTTTGAAGTCCAGTAGGTCCGGTCGTCCATTAATGAGGAAATCTCTATAATATATTAATGCAATATTTACCAAGGTCGCTCATCTACAAAAGTCGCAGTTTAGAAATAAAGAAAATCAAAGGAGTGCAAGTGATAAAAATTTAAAAATTACGATAAACACAGATAGGAGCAGACATAACACTCTATGTAGGCATTAGAATGCAATGTTAAAGAATTCAATTTAGTGTAAGACTCCTTCTCATCGGAGTAAATTTGATAAATTAACCGGTAATATATTAATATATCACTTTTACTTTTATATATTTATACCAGCGATTTAAGAAAAGGAACAAAGTAAGGTATACGTATATATATAATAATCTCAATAAACATTATACATACATACTACCATATACTCATGATATAACACCCTGTTTTAAATAATTTATCATAATAAGTATAGTGTGTATATTCTCCATTTGGCGCTTTTATATAAGTGTTAATAAAAACAATATTCCAATATCTGTCTATTAAGTTAAATTACATGACTTAAGACTTTAAAAAACTGAATAATCCCCCAGTGATATATAATATCGAATTGTGTGAGTATTACTAACTCGGTAGATCATCTATTATGTTCAACTAAATTCATATAGCAATAAGGGTACATTTTTATATAAGTAATACCTCCTGTACATCCAGGAGCAAGGAATAGAAACGGAAACTAAATGTAATAGAAAGAAATTCTGCAACACATATGGGTCAGCAACAAGTACACAAATAATAAGTTACAGTGGCCGGCTTTTCGTACTCGTTCTCTGCTGCAACGGGTGCTTTCACTCATAATAATACATTAATGTATACTTGTAGGATTTTCTAATTTTTCCATAGGCATCCAAAGGGTATTTCTATTGCTTAGTAATTATAGAGACCATATAGATAGTTTCTCTTATTTATAATTGTATAAATAATTACCCTATTATCCCCTCATCTTATAT